>OMMV01233078.1:0-11033 GCA_900302635.1 Chatrabus melanurus | reverse complement strand
CTGCTGTTTTTGATTTTTTTTTTTTGTTTATTTATTGTTTTTATTGATATCAGCCTTTATGACATACCTATGTCATGTGTCTGTTAACCTATGGGGTCAGAGGCTCTTGTGTATATGTTGTGTAGTCTTGTCTGTGTGTGCTATATGTTTGTGGGGCCAAAGATGAATTTCCACAGGAGTGGACAATAAAGATTTCTATTCTATTCTACTTTCTAAGACTGATGCAGAATTGATATAAAAGAAAAAGAAACAGACCTAGCTGCCCATATTTCTTCAGATGTTTTACTTTAAAAACACATCTTCAAAACGGATTGGGGCTGCGTCTGAGGCCCTTCGGACGCTGTACCGGACCGTTGTGGTGAAGAAAGAGCTGAGCCAGAAGATGAGGCTCTCAATTTACGCTCCTATCCTCACCTATGGTCATGAGCTTTGGGTAATGACCGAAAGAACAAGGTCGCGGATACAAGCGGCAGAAATGTGGTTTCTCCTTCGGGTGTCTGGGCTTACACTCAGGGACAGGGTGAGAAGCTCGAATATCCGGGAGAGGCTCGGAGGAGAGCCGCTGCTCCTTCATATCGAAAGAACCCAGTTGAGGTGGTTCGGGCATCTAGTGAGGATGCCCCCTGGTCGTCAAAGGGTGAATGTAAGCTCAGATATCCAGGAGGGACTTTGAGTAGAGCCGCTGCTTCTTTGCATCAAAAGGAGCCAGCTGAAGTGGTTTGAGCATCTGGTGAGAATGCCCTATGGTCGCCTCCATAGGGAGGTCTTCCAGGCACGTCCAACTGGGAGGAGGACCCGGGGAAGACCCTGGACACGCTGCAGGGATTATATTTCCCAGCTGGCTTGGGAACGCCTCGGGATCCCCCAAGAAGGGTTACAGTTCTTGGCAGACGATAGGGAAGTGTGGGCGGAGCTGCTTGGTCTGCTGCCACCGCGACCCGGATAAGCGGAAGAAAATGAATGAATGAATGTTTTACTTTAAAACACTTACTTTTATGTTTTTTTAAAAATATTTTTATGTTTTATCCTTTTATGTGTTTTTAAATGTTTTTATGTGTTTTATTTTATCTTTTAATTGTTGCCATGTGGCACTGTATTTTATGCATTTTATGTGTGTACTCTGGGCATGGTCTCTGCATCCGGGAACTGTGGGCGGTCCCCCAGCCCACAGGTAATCCTTTTTGGAGGTTCGTGGCGGGATTAGCACTTCAGTCGCTATAAAAATACTTCGCAAAGATAAAAACCGAAAAAGGAAGATTCTTGTTTCTGCTCTCTGCGGGAGTAACTCTGCAGCTGCCTTCCATTGAAAGGTAGTGCGCACTGTGAAGGGGATGGGGGAAAGCCATTTGGAGCCTCATCCCTTGACAAGAAGAAATCACAGGAGACCACCATGGGTCTTGGGGTCTTGTCTTTGGAGGATGGTGGCTGGTGTGGTGCTAAGGGATCATCCATTGCGCAGTGGCACGTAGGTCCCAACCTGAGAGGGCTCATGCGGGTGGGTAACTGGAACATCCTTTCTCTCAGTAAGGATGACCATCTTCCACTACTGTCAAGGGAGCTTGGAAAACTCCACATTGCAGTGGCTGCACTGTCTGAAGTGCAAAGACCTGGAAGTGGCCAGATCTCTGTGGGTGGATACACATAGTTTTGGTCTGGTCGCCCAATAGACGGCGTACAGAGGGAGTGGCAGTTGCTGTGGCAGACCAGCTCCTTCCAATGGTGTTGGGTGTTACCCCTGTCAATGAGCGTATTATGAGGCTCAGACTCAAGCATTCACTGGGCGTTGTGTCTGTTGCCTCAGTCTGTGGCTCCAACTGCAGTGAGCGATGTTTCTGTCTCTGTCCGCAGCTTCATTTGGTGACGAACGATTGCCCCAGAGGTGACACTTTATTGGTCATGGGTGATTTCAATGTGACCACTGGCACCAACAGGTCTGGATATGAGGACTGCATTGGTCCGCATGGATCTGGTAACCATGGTGAAAATGGCTCAATGCTCCTTGACTTTGCAGAAAGTTGGGGGCTACAAGTTGCTGGATCTTAGTTTCAATGTCCAGATGTACGTGCTGGTACTTGGTATTCTAATACCGGCGGTGTTGCAAAGGAGATTGACCATGTCCTTGTGGGAAAAAGCTGGAGAACTCTACAGAACTGAACGGTCTACAGAAGTGTCCAGTTTGTGAATCCCGACCACAGACTTGTTGTGGCTTCTCTGAGGATTCAGTTGAAGTCTTGCAGACTACTGCCTGTAGTTTAAATCTGGCCAGACTTCAAGATCAGACTGTTTCTCAGGAATTTGCGTGCAATCTGGCTGGAGGACATGCAGACACGGACACAACTGGCAATCCAAATGGATTGTGGGAGTTCTACCACAACCACACCTTGAAAGTTGCTGAGGATTATATTGGAGGCAATAGTGTCCATAGGAGGAGATGTTTCATATCTGAGGGCACTCAGTTCAAGCTATTGCTTTCCAGCAACCGGAAACGTCTGCCTTCACACCCAAGAAGTCAACCATTGACTGCATTCTAGACCTGCGAGTACTTACAGAACACAAGCGTGAATATTGGCAGTACTTCTTTGCAGTCTATGTTGATTTTCGCAAAGTGTTCGATTCAGCTGATCGGACTGCTCTGTGGGACATCCTGAGAATTTGTGGGATCCCCAAGAAGTTGCTGGACATCATAGCCAGCCTATACACAGATACTGTGAGTGCTGTACGGTGCAAAGGCAGAGACTCTTGAGTTTTTCCCATTGAAGACTAGTGTTCAGCAAGGATGTGTTCTGGCTCCTACACTGTTCAGGAGAACGAAGGTCCAAGTCTTTAGGGTCCTGGTGCTACCTGTCTTACTGTATGGTTGTGAGACTTGGACACTAACCAGTGACCTAAGGCAATGACTGGATGTCTTTGATACCAGGTCTCTTCAGATGATCCTTGGGTACCGCTGGAATGACTTTGTATCAAACGAACAGTGACTTAGGGAGACTAAGATGAGAAGTATCACTTGCATTGTGAGGGAGCGTCAGCTCCAACATTTTGGCCATGTGGCGTGTTTTTCTATGCATAATCCAGCACAAAGGTGTCTGAGTGTTGAGGACCCCAGTGGCTGGAGAAGGCCAAGGGGATGCCCACGCATCACCTGGCTGCGGCAGATAGATGGTTATTTTAGAGATGTGGGAATGAACCGGTTGTCTGCCTGGTGCCTGGGTGGTTGCTATCCAGGACCCAATGCAGTTCCATGGTGTCGTGGATGCAGCAAAGAGTGGCACCAGCGCATGCTCCCAGACTTGACTTGACTTGTTTTACCACTAACATGCCAACGATTACAATATACGTTGCTGGCTTTATTTTGTTACTTTTTTTGCATATTCTGCAGATTTTTCTAACTCTTATGATGGCTGGCCTATTCGCTCTTATTAATTTCTTTGTGAACTAATTTTTCAAAAAAGGATTTTTCACAAACTAACTAATCATCAAAGGTGAGTACTCAGAGGCTTGATTACTAACAACGCTTTAATGTGACGGTTGTAAAGTAATAAAGTAATTTCTTTTGCCTTCTTCCTTCATCCCCGGGGTCACCACAGTGGTTCTGATATAAAGCCACATGTTGATTTGGCACAAGATTTACGCAATTCCAGATGTAGCTCGAGAATGGGGCACTGGTGGGCTTAAACTGGGAACCTTCTGCTGTGTAAGCGAACATACTCTCTGCTTGCACCACAGAAACATCCTTTAAGAGGGTTAGTTAGGTCTACATAATTTAACAAGTTCACTCAACATGTTAGGTTTGATTAACTTGAATTATCTATTTAAATTAACTTGATTTATTTGATGTAGATTGAACTTGAGATTGTGAGTTGATTTGAGAAACAATTTTAAGTTAGTCAAACCTAACATAAGGCTTTGAATAAACGTATTAACTTGAATTTACCAACTAAGGTCCTTAAATTGAGTAAACTCAAAAAGTCTGTGAGGCTGATTGCCTTAACAGTTTAAGTTTTCCCAACGTTTTCTCTTTTTTTACAGTGTGGTTATATTAAGTGCGGCTACATACGTACTATAGATGACCTTTGGCAGTTTGGTCAAATGTTTAGAATTATTTTCCAGTATTCACTTATGCATACAGGTACACACAGTCACGACAAAGCCTTTCTGTTCTCCCTCAAAGCTCTGCAGCAACCACACAGTGGAATTGTGTCACATATACTGCAAACCATCTGTACAAGCAAAGGCATGGGTAGAAAAAACAAAACGAAACAAAAGCAAAACAGGAACAACAGCGTTTAAAACTCGTAGTCGTCAGCGGCCATGTCAATTGCCCAAGCGAACTTCTCTCTCTGGGTTTTGTTGTAGATCTTCTCGATGGGAATGTCCCACTTCTTGCTCCTGCAGGGGGAAGAAGGCGGATCAGTGAGGGTGAAGAAAGAGCGCCATGTTTCAAATCATGTCTGATCATTTGCAGGAAGGCCGACAGTTAATCCAAAGGAAAATCTTGAGCTCGCTGTTGGCACTGGGTTTGTAACTATTTCTTATTTGGTACTTCTTTTTTTAATTATTAAGTTCTCATCAATCACACAACATGTTGAAATGTCAGCCACGCCAATCAGTGAGCTGTTAGGTTGACTCATTACACCAATGAACAGCACACACATATAGTACAGCACAAAAATCTTGGACATGATAAAACTTTTTTTTTTTCATGAAACAAAAATACCATATTCGACCGTTTAAGTGCACTGTGTACTAAAAAAAATTGTTTTTATCGAACACAGGGCGCACACTGTGGGGTTAACGGCCTGTGACGGGCCTCGTTTCGACACAGGAATTGAAGCAAAGCTTCATATGCACAATGGATTCTGGGATATTTATGATGTCGACTCAGCAATGGCTGAGGAAATGGCAAGAGCTACATTTGAATTTTTATTCCTTTATTCAGGGATTCCACATTTACAAAGACATTTGGACACCCAAACTTGATGAACTTTTATTTTGCATTTTACAACGACACGTTTTCTGGGACCTTGGCAGGACTTGTTTCAAAGCTTCATGCGCACAATGGATTCTGGGACACAACATCGACTCAGCTGAGGAACCCTCCCGTCTCCTGAAACTGAAGTAAAACACCGCAAAAGGTCGGCTTCTGTCCGTTAAGAGTATGTTTTGATGCCAACTATTGCTGTGAATGGTGCGAATCTGTGCAATCCTGGTGGCATATTTTGGACGCCCCCCTCCCCCATAGGCCCCACAAAGACCCCATGTGCGCTAATTAGGGTCTGTGCGCTTAAACAGTTGAAAAATCATGAAAATGTAAACATTAAATAATTTCTAATAAAGAGTGCTGCACATTAAAGACTATCCTTAGGGGTTACCACAGCAGACCCGGTGTGGATCAGCATAAGTTTTAAACCAGATGTCCTTCTGGACCTAACTCTAGATATACATGGCGAATGTGGCGTTGAACCAGGGACCTTGTGCTTGGAAGGCAAGCACGCTAACCGCTTGTGCCAACCACCAAAGACTGAACAAAGCAAATATACTCTACCATTAAAACGGAATTCTTTTAGGGAGACTGTTCCACGGTTTTATAAGAACATCATGTTGACTGATTCATTATTCAATATTATCCCATTTGTTGTTTTGTAGAATCTGCATTCATACACTGTAAAAAGTAATTAGTTTTTTTATTAGCCTGTAAATGTGTTACTTTATTTAATATACAACTTCCTTTAACAAAATAGACAAAATTCTCCAACATTTGATTTTTTTTTTAAACTGTCATTTACATCTATCAAATTTGGTGTTTTACAAACGTACTAACAAAGAAAACAATCAAAAACCACTTACACAGAAACACTTTGGTGCATAAGGATTTTGGAAAGTATAATATAGGACATCAGAGCCCCGCACAGCTCTCGCAGTACCTGTGTATGGACCAGCTGTGATGTACAGCAACTTATTGGGGATCCTGCAAATTCTATGTAGAAAGGATAACTCATATGTTTTGATGTATTTGAATTATACTGGATGAGTCCATATATTAGTAACTCTCAACATATTTGACATACAGCATGTGCTGAAGTGCATGAATTGAACCCGTGTGGCTTGGTAGTCGGTAATTCAATAGAAAACATTCCCAGCTCAGTTTTGAAAATGGTTGTGCCTATTGTTTATAAAATTTCTTGCTTTCTTCATGACTGCTGGGTCCACCTATGACCCAAATAAAAACCAAAACATTGTTTCCCTGCAGAGTTTTAAACCTCAGCTTTGTAAACTGTGTTGTCTTCACACACGTGCAACTGCAGCGTATATCAGGTTCCCATGCACCACCCCACAAGGAGGTGCCCAATCCCTTACGCCTGGCCACCAGGCAAAACATGAAGCATTCCTGGATCCATTGTGCTTCAGGAGGAGGCTCTCCATAAATAGCTGCGGGGCAGATTGCTGTTCTGCCTGTCCTGGGTCTCCATTCATACTGATAACTCCTCACTCACTTCCCACATGGAGGAAGGAGTGCCATTTGGGGACGCTTGCTAGCGTTCCGAAACAAACCCCATTGTTCCTCGGGCTCACACACCTTTCTTTGCAGTCATTAGCTTTTTTTTTTTTTTAACTTGTGCTGCTCCTTTTCCTACAATGCAACAGCATTTCCTGCCTTTCTGTCACCTGATGTAGAGACATACGCCGCACACCCGCACAGAGACAGCCGGCCTATTAAACAGTGGGTGGTTTTCTTGTTTAATGTCACAGCCTGATGTTACGGTGGTTGAAATTTCACCCACATCTGTTTATTTGTTGGTTTGGTAGCAGAATTACTCACAAATACAGAACACCTACTTCATATTAGCATTGGTGTAGACATACAGTACTGTGCAAAACTTTTAGGCACTCCAGAATTTTGATTTTAAAAACATATTGTTTGATTTGTTTGTTGTTGTTTTAAATCATCATTAGTGGGTCCTCAGAAAATGAAATTGTAAACTTGAAATGTTTGTTCTTCCAATAAAAATCAAATTTAAGAATTATTTCTCATTTTAATGATCGATTATTGGTTACAAATAGTCTAGCAAGAGAAATGGGTTCCGCTGCACCCTACTGGTAACTAAATTCTAAAACCATTTGAAGCATTCCTAGGACATCTGTGTAAAGAATTTATATGTTCCCAGTGAAAAGAAATGTCCCACATGGTCTAACAAGCCACCATCCGCATCAATTAAAAGGCTAAGTGTCATATCTCGGTAGAAAATAAGTCGATTTTGATTATCTTGGTGTCGATATTATGGTTTTTCAGGGTGCTGAATACAATAATGAGGTTTCCAAAGCAATTGGAGGTAAAGGTCAAATGATTCAGGTAAAGACCAAGGCAATTTTTTTAAAATGAAAATTGCTTTATTTTTGCTTCCCGACATGAATCATTTTCACTCTGTTCCCATAAAAATTAGAATAGAAGCTTACTTATTGTTTTTGAAACATTCATTACAACATAGGTCGTGTTTTAAATGTTTTTATGTTTTACAACATAGAAACATTTAAAACCGTGTGGGTTAATTTAGACCCTGTGGGACATTTTTTTCCCACTGGCAACATATAAATTCTTTACAGAGATGTCCTAGGGATGCTTAAAATGGTTTTAGAATTTAGTTACAGGGGGTGCATGGGAACCCAGTTCTCCTGCTAGACTAAAACCTCACTTAGGTGTACTGCCTGGTTTGCAGCATGTTTGTTGTGGTTGAATAAAAGTTGTACTCTCGAGGGCGTGTGGTGTATGTTGCATGAGAGTCACCTGACCTAAAAAGACACAATCTGTGTGTGCTGCTGTCCAAAAGTTGCATTGTGCAGTTTCTCCAATCACACCCACAAAAGCCTATAACTGCTTGTTGTTGTCTTGGTGGCTTCCTTCATTAGGCTCCTTGTAGGATGGACATTTGCTCAGTTTATGAGAACTGCCTGCTCTAGTCAGGTTTACCATACATTTTATATTTCTTAAAGATTGATGTAAATGAAGTCCAGGCATATTCAGTAACTTGGAAATGTTCATGTATCCATCCCCTGACTTGTGTAAAGAAAACTGACTGGAAAGGTAATGATTCCTATTTAAAATAATTCTTATTTTTAGTTTGTCCAATTACTTATGGGCTCTGAAAATGGAGGGAGTATGTATAAAAATAATTCCTAATGGTGAATATGATATTTTCAATAAACCTCTTGAATTAAAGGTAAAAGTCTACACTACAAGCACATCTTGAGTGTTTTATTTTAACTTCAATGTGGTGGTGTGCAGAGGAAAAATACAAAAATTGTGTAACTGTCTGAACACTTATGCATGTAACTGTAGCAGAGTAGTTTCTACGTGCACAGACACAGAACTGGGGGGACTCTGAGGATGTTTAACATGAAACCCCAAACATATATAACTGTAAAAGGTAGGAGAAACAAGAACCCATCAGAGATGGGAACATCCCCCGCCTTCTTTGTTCTAGACCAATGGGAACCTGGAAATAAACTAGAAGCAGTGCATAAAGCCCTGCAGGTATGATGTCCCAGGGTGGAAATTACTTAGTCAATATACAATAACTTTCATATGAGCTAAACATCAAGTGTCTATATAAGTAGTTCCTGAGATATTCAAAAATAATGTTTTCATAGCAACCATTGTTTACCCTAGCAAACAAATCAACATTGCCTGGAAGACCTTCCAAAGGCCTTTCATACGAGCCAAACATCAACTCTTTATCTTAAGTAGTTCCTGAGATATTCAAAATAGAAGGTTTCCCTAGCAACCATGGTTACCATAGCAACCAAATTAACATATCATGAAAGCCCTTCCAAAGAACTTTCATATGAGGCAAACATCAAGTGTCTATCATAAGTAGTTCCTGAGATATTCAAGAAATAATTTTCCCTAGCAACCATGGTTACCATAGCAGAAGTCTGAATCCAGAAATCCAGGAAAATTTTAATTTTTTTTTCACAAATGTCGAACTCAGTTCAGGATACACCCAGAAGTATTCACCTGCCAAGTTTCATAAAGCTAGGCCAATGGGAACTTCAAAAAAAAAAAAGAGTGACTTTGTGCTGTACAGCAAATAGGCTTCAGAGACAAATTCCAGAAGTCTGGATCCAGAAATCCAGGAAAATTTTTTATTTTTTTCACAAATTTCGAACTTAGCTCAGGATACACCCAGAAGCACCTGGACGGACATCGTGATGACAATATCCGCCTTTCCGCTAACGCGGAGGCGGGGGATAAATAAACACATTTTGCACAATAAGCCCCCTTTAATGAAAAGTTTAGGCATTGCTAGGAATGGATTAAAGTCTAGGGTCAATAAAGGAAATTTTAAGCCAATTGTTTGTCCATGCCAGTCACGGTGTGTGGGACAATGGCAGAAGTATAGACTCCAACAAATGACCTTCGAGTGTGCGCCATTTAATTACCAAGCGACAGAGATGCGAGGATCCAGGTAGTTGAGCTTGGACGTGCCCAGTGCAATCTGCTTGTTCTCCTCTCTGTCTGTGGCTTGCATCTGCAGCTTCATCAGCTGCTCCTCTATCCGTTGGACAGCCTTACGCTTCATCTCCACAGCCCTAACAGACAAAAATGACAAAGACAGAGAGAAAAATATTGAGGCGGACAAAGAAAGGTGGAGAATGCACAGAGGCAGGGAAGGAGAGAGAATTAAACCTATGGACTGCTGGACAGATGACCTTCGGGCACACGTGTTGGGCATTTAGGAGACCGTATTGTCTCTTGTGCTGCTTAGCTGAGCGTGCACATTCTTACTTTTTGCTCTTGTCATCATGGGAAGCCTTGTGGTCAGCCTTGGCAGACTTCAGCTGTTTCCTTGCTGCAGACAGTTGAATCTGTTTCTCGTCAATCTGCAGCCACAACAAACACACTTTAAGCAAGCATGATAAGATCGATCACCTAGTGACGCATATCTTTGTTTTATAAGAAATACTCCCGCGGACTGTTACTTACAGCGGAAATTCAATGTGGGTAATAATAAAATGGGAGGTAAGAGCTACGGGAGCTAAGGTGGAGCACGGCTGTACCTTGGTCTGAAGGTTTTGCATGGACTTCTCAAACGTTTTGGGTGGAGCTCTCTGGTGGTTGCAGAGGATGGCCACTGCCCGGTTGGCTCGGTTGTATGACAAGATTTTGGCTGGGATGCTGTCTTCAGCTGGAGACCCAACAACAAGAACACACAATAGACAAAATAAAAGATAATTTTTTTATTTAGATTTTTTTTTTTTAAATCAATCTTTTTTTTTTTAACAGAACTTCCAAACATTCAAAGATCAATCTTCTCCTATCAACCTGTCTAAGAAATTAAAGAACTAATTATCATGCTGGTGCATCAACAGCTTGCAATCAAGGAATTTTCTTACATCATTTTTGCCATTTAAATCAAAAACAAGCAACAGTGGCCTTGGTGGTCACCAGACCTAGGCTTTGAAAATGAAAGACATGCTAACTTCAACCACAGCTGCTAGTAATTTCCAGCAAGCATGTGATGATAAGATTATTCCCCTGCAACATGTCCAGCACATATATGTGTAACCGAGTGACATGTGGCTCGCAGTGGGGTTCAATCACCAGACTCCTCGCTCATGAGGCTAACGCTCTACCAGGTCAGCCAAAGGGGAACCCCCACTAGCCAAGCCAGTAGGAACATATTTCAATCTGGATTTCACCTTGCTACATATGGTATATTGCAAAACAAACGTGCTTTTTGTATTGATCTGGTACATCCAACTTATATGTTGTTGTTTGTCTTTCGGCTGCTCCTGGGTACCACAGCAGGGGCCTGTACTACGAAGCGAGTTCAACATGCCCAGGATCTCTTTCAGTTATCTGGATTGAGTAACCCTAACAATCGCAGTCTCGCTCAGCGGTACTACGAAGCAGGTTATCAACTCGGGCACTCAACCCAGGTTTTTCCAATCGAGCTGTGAGCGCGTTCACATAAAAAAGGCGGGGTTTGCGGCACATGGCCAATCACAAACATGGACAAGTGTGTCGCGTCACGCCG
>OMMV01233077.1:0-16859 GCA_900302635.1 Chatrabus melanurus | reverse complement strand
AGTCTCACTCAGTTTTTGAGAACTGCCTCATCCAGACAGATTAACCAAACAGCACCATACTGTTTTTATTTCTTAATGATTGATGTAAATGAAGTCTAAGGCATATTCAGTGACTTGGAAATGTTCACGTATCCATCCCCTGACTGGTCTAAAGAAAAGTGGCTGTAAAAGTGATGATTTATTGAAACTCAAAAGTGTTTCAAAAATTGTGTCCAGCATACATTTTATGTCAGTATTTTTTGTTTCACTTTATGAAAGCATTTTGTTTTGTTGCCAAATAACTTTAATCAAAATATTTTTTAAAATGTCCAAACAAAATTGGTTTGTTTGCATTTATTTATGACCATATTTTAAAATATTTACATAAAATAAAGGGGTGGCAGTAATTTGGACCATGATTGTATCTGCCGCAGCCGAGGTGAATTATAGGTGTTCCCTTGGCCCTCTCCAGCCGCTGGGGTCTTTAACACTGTGTGCTGGATCACGCCCAGAGAAACGCACAACATAGACAAGATGTTGTAGCTGGCATTCCCTAACGATACAAGTGATACTCCTCATCTGAGTCTCTCTCAGTAACCATTCGTTTGAATTTCCAGCGGTACCCAAGAATCCTCAGAAGACACCTAGTACCAAAGACATCCCATCACCCCTTGTCACATACAGTAAGACAGAAAGTATCACCACCCTAAAAACTTGGACTTTCAATCTCCTGCAAAGGTATCAGCATCATCAAACAGCTCTGTCCAGCAACCTCATGACTCCATAACCTCTTTCCAGACATCTCTCAATCTCAAACACCGAGGAGGCAGAGACACGAATGTCACTGTCAAGATAAGTAAACATCTCTTTAAGATCGACACTTTCATAGCATGTGGCCGAGTCCAGGAAGTCATGGAAAGCCTGGCTCTTAGTCTTGATCTAGGACAAATGAAAACTCAAAGACACTCCGATTTCTCACTCAGCATCTCAAGTGCTGCAAATCAGGGCATCCATTGATTCTGCAAAGATTACAGCATGGTCCCGGAAGTGAAGGTCAGTAAACCTTTCCTCACCAACAAAGGAACCTATGCCACTAATTTCCACAACCCTACCCAACACCCAGTCCATGCAAGCATTGAACAGAGTAGGAGCCAGAACACATCCCTGATGCATGCCACTATTAACTGGAAAAAATTCAGAGATTCTGACCCTGCTCTGCACAGCACACTCCCAGTACCTGCGTATATGCTGGTTATGATCTACAGAAAATTCTCAGGATGTCCCAAAGAGCAGCCCGCTCAACCGAATCAAATACTTTGCAAAAAAAAGAAAGAAAGAAAGAAGCACAATCAATTTTCACGCTTGCATTCAAGTAACTGGACCTGAATCCTGTTCAGAATAATCTTTGCAAGCACCTTTCCCGGCACAGAGAGCAGTATAATATCCTGTAGTTATTGCAGTCCAGGTGATCACCCTTTTCTTTCCAGAGTCCTTTCTTCCAGTAGGACTTGTGACTTCCAAGTAAAAGAATGGTAACTGAAAAAATCAACAGTGTTTTAAAAAATGTCAGCATAAAATAAACTTATTGTGGAAAAATAATACATTTCTAATGGGTGGAAAGGAAAAAGAACAGGATTAACAAATGGGAAGCTTTGTTTTAAAACTTAGTTTAATGTTGTTGAGGTTATTTTTTTAGGTTGTAACTTATTTTTATGTTGTCTTGATTTTACAACCCCAAATCAGAAAAAGTTGGGACGACATGGAAAATGGGAAAAAAAGAAAAGAAACCCCCCACTGTCATCTTTACATTTACTTTAACTTCTATTGAATTGGAGACAGTATGAACCAAAGAAATTTCATGTTTTGTGTGGTCAACTTAATTTCATTTCTTAAAATACATCCATTCCTGTATTTAAGGCATGCAACACATTCCAAAAAAAGTTGGGACACTAAAGCATTTACCAATTTGTAATGATACCATTCCTTCTCACAACACTTAAAAATCATTTTGG
Source organism: Chatrabus melanurus (assembly GCA_900302635.1). Classification (NCBI taxonomy): domain Eukaryota; kingdom Metazoa; phylum Chordata; class Actinopteri; order Batrachoidiformes; family Batrachoididae; genus Chatrabus; species Chatrabus melanurus. Next base: position 14,868 of record OMMV01233077.1, on the reverse strand, counting down.
TATTGAGGACACAAGCGATGAAGCGTTTCAGGTGTCATTTTGTCCCATTCCTAATGGGACGTCTTAAGGTGCGCTACAGTATAGGGTCGTCGTTGTTGCATTTTTCGTTTCAAAATTCTCAACATATTCTGTATTGGGGAGAGGTCAGGACTGCAGGCAGGCCATTCCAGTACCTGTACCTTCATCTTCCACAGCCATACCTTTGTAATGTGTGCAGAATGTGGTTTTGCATTGTCTTGTTGAAAAATGCATGGATGTCCCTGAAAAAGATGTCTTGAAGGAAGCATATGTTGCTCTAAAATCTCAATGTACGTTTCTGCATTAATGCTGCCATCACAGAAGTGTAAATTACCAAGGGCACTGACACAACCCCATACCATGACAGACCCTGGCTTTTGGACTTGTTGCTGGTAACATTCTGGATGGTCCTTTTTGTCTTTGGTCTGGAGCACACGCCGTCCATTTTGTCCAAAATATATATATATATATATATATATATATCGGAAATACCGATTCGTCTGACCACAATACATATTTCCACTGTGTGATGGTCCAACCCAGATGCCTCTGAGCCCAGAGAAGACGACACCGCTTCTTGACAAGGTTAGCATAAGGCTTCTTTTTTTGCACAGTAAAGTTTTAAGTGGCATTTGTGAATGTAACTTCGTATTGTAGTGCTTGACAAAGGTTTCCCAAAGTAATCCCTTGCCCATATGGTTATATCAGCTGTTGATGAATGACTGTTGTTGATGCAGTGCTGTCTGAGGGATCGGAGATTACGGGTGTTCAGCTTAGGCTTGTGCTCTTGTCCTTTACGCACTAAATTTCCTCCAGATTCCTTGAATCGTTTAATATTATGCACTTTCAAGGGAGAAAGATGCAAATCCCTTCCAATCTTTCTTTGAGGAACACTGTTTTTAAACATTTCAATGATTTTCTCATATCTGTTGACAAACTGGAGATCCTCTGCCCATCTTTGCTCCTCAAAGACTCAACCTTTCGTGGATGCTGCTTTTGTACCAAATTATGTGATTACAATCACCTGCTGATACAACCCATTTGAAAAAACAACAATTATTATTTTTATTTTTTTTTAGCCTCATTACTCGCCCTAAACTGCCACTGTCCCAACTTTTTTTTGAATGTGTTGCAGGCCTTAAATGCAGGAATGGATGTATATAAACACATGAAATGAAGGCGACCAAAAAAACATTAAATATCTCAGGTTCATACAGTCTGCAATGAAATACAAGTCAAAGGGTAACTTTTTTTCTTTTTGCATTTTCCATACTGTCCCAACTTTTTCTGATTTGGAGTTGCATTTATTTTATTCAATATGTTTGACACAAATCTAATCCCACAGTGCCCCTGTCTTTGTAATGTAATACCATGCATCCATTGTGAAATATGATCTAATAAATGTTTTAGTTTTATTGAAAGAAGCTGACAACAGATCACTTTGGATGATATATTACCCCATTACCAACAACATCAGAAAGAAGCAGAGAAAAATCATCCAGGACCGTTGTTGCTCATGTTGACACAAAGGCTGAATTAAATCAACCAGACGAAACTTACTTTCCACCCCAGAAGATCTTCGTTGTTATCACCAGACTTGAACGTCTGAGGGGGGGGAGAAAGCACATCATTTTTTTTTTAACAACACCAAAAGTGGAGTCAAAAGGCCCCATGTACTTGAGTAATGCAGTACAGTTTGTCTGCACATAAGTGTACTACAGTAGGTCTACCTCCGGGTAATCCTGCCTTTTGTTTGTTTTTTAAATCTTTTTTTCTTTCATTGTCACACTCACCCACATACCACAGTAAGCTTGACTGTGCCAATGAATTAGTGTTGTAGGCGTATAACTTGACAATAACACAAATGTCATCCCAGGATTTACAAAACAGAAGACCAAGCACCAGACAGCCATCCATTATTCAGCATCTTTGAGGAGGGACACTGGAGTATGAGCACAGCACAGTTGCCTGCATTAATTTTTTATCTGCCTACATTACCTTTTCAGTTCACAACACACAGCCTCCCAGTATGTGCAAGGACAGAGATGCTATAAGATTAAAAGAGGCTAGTAGGGAGGAAATTGAAAAATGCCAAAGTTGATTAAAGTATGATCATACCTCCATCCTTTTTTCTTTATGATATTCCCAAGCACCACCTCTGCCCTGTGAAGCAGGCGGAGAAAAAGCATGATTAAAATGGCGATAATCTTCAGTGATTAGAGTGTTTACAGCTGACTGATGAATGTCTTCGGGCCCTAAATTAAGGAACACAGTGCACACATACCATATAATGCAGAAGGGAGCTTTTCTTGGAAAGAGCACCTATTTAGGACTGGTGAGTGTGAATTAGCTGCCAGGTTGTGGTTAGCGGGGTCTGGACCCAGCTGTGCCGCAAAAACACCACTATGTGGCTCATTAGCAACCACAGGGGTGCTAATGAGTGACAAAACGTTCAGCATGTGGCTCATTAGAGCTGGGCAAAAGCCTGTCAGCAGTGCGGCTTTCCATTTTCCATTCATCTCATGCTGACAAATAATGACACCTTATAGCAAAAGAATTTCTCATAAAGTGTATTTGGGTGGTCCTGATCCACACAGGCACACATGCATGCACAGAGCAATGGCAATTGAATTAATTCACATCACACCAAATCCCCACAGAGGTCATCTCAAGGTGCTATACACAGAGTAGTGTGGAGACCTTACCCAACCCACAAGTAAACACATTTATGACAGTGGCTAGGAAAAAATTCCCTTTAAACAGGAAGAAACCTCAAGCAGACCAGACTCAGTGGAGTGGCCATCTGTTATGGCTATTCTATCAAGACAGAGCACAAAGCAGCACAATTTGTGTTATGCTGCGTTCACATGTTGGCTGTAAACGGTAGACGGTAAACCGGATGTTCCATTGTTTTCAATTAGAAGCCAACGGAAAATTATGCCACCGCTGGCTGTGAGCGCGGCAAACATACACCACAACGGTACTTGCTGTCAAAAGTTTAAAATTTTCAACTTTTGCCGCCGCAATAAGGTCAAACCAGATGTTTTATCTTTAACTAGGAGAAAAGAGGAACAGTAAGAGATGGCTATTTAAGGGCAGATTCACCCCATTTTAAATCAGGTAAACGTGAATAAATTGTGTGATATTACAGAGAGGAATTAGTCTATAACCTCACAAAAAGTTCACTTTTTAAACTATCATCAGAGCCAGGGCTTCCTGTTTTAACATAACACTGTGCAAAACACTAAAACTCTGTTGTATTTTTCAATGAATTAAATTATTGTCCGCGTCTTTAACATTGAAAAATGGCCACGCCTCACGCCTTTACCGACAGTCTGTCGCTGCAGATGACAGGAATGTAGGAGGTATGACGACTGGCATGATGATTTTTCTACCACCAACATGTGAATGCAGTATTAGTCATTTGTGATGAAATGACCTTTTTTTTGTGGTGAGCAGGCGGGACCGTCAGGACAGCCACAAAGTGTTCGTATCAAAGGCCGAAGGCCCAAATCCGCCAAAAGGGGAGGTCCCCCCTCCAATGTTGAAATTCTACATGCTCTGGGGTGCATTTTGGTGCACTCCAGCAATCAAATCCAGTCTGGTTTTTGATCAACAGAAAGTTACAAATTATATCAAAAGTGATAAATATGAAACATTATTGGGTTGATATTATTAGATTTGTTAGAATGGGATTTACATTGCACAGTGTCACTGAACACACTGTGCAAGATAAAGTGCAATGATCAGAAATATAATCCAATAATACAATATCAAGTAATTTTACTTTTTGTACTTTAAGTATAGCTTGGGCGGCACGGTGGCTTAGCGGTTAGCACTGTTGCCTAACAGCGAGAAGGCCCCAGGTTCGCTTCCGACCTGGTCCTTTCTGTGTGGAGTCTGTATGTTCTCCCCGTGTTTGTGTGGGTTCCCTCCAGGTGCTCCGGCTTCCTTTGAAAGACATGCAGGTTAGGTGAATTGGTGACTCTAAATTGCCATAGGTGTGAGTGAGTGTGAATGTGTTTGTGTGGCCCTGTGATGGACTTGTGGCCTGTCGAGGGTTAACCCCGTCTCTTGCCCAATGACAGCTGGGATAGGCTCCAGCCCCCCCGACCTTTACACACACACACACACACACACATATATATGTACATATATGTACATACATACACACTAACACTAAGTGCTAACTTAGGGATAGCTAGCTAACCCCACCCTTGCAATAAAAGAAATCAAAAAAAGTGAATTAATGCACCACCAAAATTATGGATGCATATTAGCAAATAATTTCCTTTATCTGCTCCTGTTTTTGATCAAGGGCACCACAGCAGATCAAGTATGGAGTGGCATGTTTATCTGGAATAAGTTTTCATCTGGACCCCCTTTCTGATACCCTCCAGATATATATAGAGATTGGGGCATAGGCATCCTTGAACCAGGGACCTTCTGTTTGGAAGGCAAGCGCGCTAACCGCTTGCACCACAATGAATATTATGCACGTTTATATAAAAAAAAGGAAAAGTGCCAGGTTTCCTGCAAAATATTTGACATTTTATACTAAAAAAACCAAAACAACAAAAAACCTCATAAGATTATTGTTAAGTGTCACTGTTTACTGCCTTTCTTTTAGTGCACTGTGCTACGTTATATAAGATGAGGTTCTCCAATTAATCAGTTTGCTACCACCAACTCACTGTTGATCAATAATTAGAAAACATTTGTGCAAGCATAACACAACTTGATAACAAGCTTTGTTTTTGTGAGGGGGAGGGGCTTAATGTAGGTGACATTCCATAATGAAATGTAAAAAAGTAGGCTTTTGACCTAACCATGGTCAGCAGAAGACTTACTAGAGCTTAACTATTGAAGAGGAAAAATACCACAAATAAAAACTTATGCATAAAACGTTTGCACCATATTGCACACTAACCACAATTCATGGAACATTGTATTTCTGTTCCCGCCTGTCATGGTGAGTTCAGAGACACACTCTGGAGAGTAAGTGCAGTAATCCAGAAGAAAGTACCAGTAAGCTAAACATAAAATCCTGACATCTTTAACTTAAAGACTTACTATTTTCATCATTAGCATTTTGATTTATTTTTGCATGAACAATTAGTTAGTGAGGCTGCCACATGAATCCCTGATAACTCCTTCCCAATGCTTCTGAAATGAGCAGGAAACGATGCTTAATATGTAATATGACCTCGCTGTGATGCACAATTTTCAATCACCCTACTTTCTGCACTTACCAAAAACCCCTACATTTTCCTGTGTGTGTGTGTGTGTGAGTGTGTGTATGCCTGGTGGCTGGTACAGGCTGCTGATTGAACAAGGATAATTCAGTACCACAAGCTGTACACGGGTTTAAATAATGAACACAAGCACTCTGTTTAGATTAATAATGAACATTTGTGTGTGTGCGCATGGTAGTGTGTGAATGTGTGGCACACACCCACACAATACCCTACGTGTTGCCCTACAGTGTGCCTTGAGCAGGATCATTTTCTGCCTCCACCGTGTCATTAGGTCTTTATGCTGCGTGTATGTTGTGGATGAAGACATGACATAACGCTGCATTATTCATGGACTTATAATGTTTCACCACTTTCTGCCAATCTGTCAGTGGGTTCACATAATGTCCTTGTCATTACTATGCATCGAGAGCAAAATGTCTGAATCTGAAATGAAAGGAAATTTTGTTCTGCCATTTACTGTACATGCACAGTTATTGGCACTGATGCCACTCGTGTTTGCTGATAACAGAAGCAACACCACACATGCTTACTGTATTTGCCAAATTATATTTACATTTCTGGGGAAACTCTAGCTTTCATATATTGGAATGGATACACTAGTCATGAATCATAATTAATATTTAAATATCTCTGTGTTGAGAGAGGTTGTTTGTGTGTTTTTTCTCTCTCTCTTTTTTTTTTTTTTTTTTTTAGCAGTGAATCAGAACAAACATGCCAAACGAAACAGCCGACAACTGCTGAAGTGCTACGTAGGACTAGGAATGTGAACAAATCTACAAATTGTGTTTGCTTAAACACAGTAAGTTATCAGCCTTACAGCAACGGCAGCTTCATATTCTCCGAGTCTGACTGATGAGCGAATTGCAGTGAACCAGAAGCAAAGACTTCACAGGAAAGCTTTGCACACTCTGGTGTGCAAAGTGTGTGGTTTGTTCTACTTAGGTGCATGTGTATAATGTAAGCGCTCTGTGATGCTTTGCAGTGGGAGCTGTCAGGATTAACACCTGTGCAACACTTATCAAGCTTTGACATGTCACAAATATTTGCAGAAGCCTAATGCCCTTTCATACAGGAGCCACAGGCTTGACACGTCTCTACTGAATGCAGGTTCATGTTGGACCCACTCAGATCTAAGACCACTGGCGTAGAAGAACCCTGTTGTCACTGAACACACCTTAGAGATGCTACTATTTATTCGTAACTGTTGCATAAGGCATTATGGGCCTGATTTACTAAGATCCCATATAAAGAAGGCGCAGTCTCACTATGACATTTACCCCAGCGTTTGGTGAACGCAGGGCAAAGTCAAGAAAGTTGGCCATACGTTAGCAAAACTCACATTACCGGAGTTAAGTAGCGAACCTCAAAGGCAGCACGGAGTTCCACAACATGGTGCTAGCGGAGGCGGCCGTTAGCCAGTGCTCCATTAGAACAAGCAGGACTTTTGCCAACGTGGCAACGTGCAGGAAAGGGATTCGACACACCAGTGATTCTGAGCAGGCAGGGCGAAGCAGCACCCAACCGTTAGCCAGCGTAGACGATCGCACCAGTAGCTTCGGCTAGCGGATGCTAATGGATGCTAACTGAGGCTAACTTGCTCGTAGCGGAGATCAACTTTCTCTAACGGCCTCCAACATAGCCAGAGGTACGTCGGCAAACAGCGAGGAATTTTAAACATGTTAAATTTTTGTACTCGGGTGACGTTCATCAGCGGAGGACGGCGGAGCCCAGCAGAGGCTAGCGGACACCGACATTTGCAAATACGTTCTTCTACGTTGGCCCAAACGTCTAGGTGTGACCGCGCCTTAACGAGTGCTAAATTGCGTGGGCTTTCCAAACTTTTGCGTGTTAGGTTGGAGAACGTTTTGCGGGTGATTTACGAGGAATAATTGTGCACATGAGAGCGGGTGGGAACATGAAGTAGACAGCAGTATGTAAATGAAGAGTTTGCGTGTGTTAATGACTGTAAGCGCAAAATGAAATTCAATCAGCCACTTACAGGTGTGCACCTTGTGCTCCGTTATGCACAAACTCTGCCACATAACTGAGTGTGTTCTCTGGCTGACAATTAAACAAACAATCTGCTATTTTAGACATTTATTTATTGTTCCACTGACGGTATTTAAGCAAAGTGGTGAATAATTATGCTGCGTTCTGCCAGAAATGCACAAATGTGTGCTAGACATGCGCAGATCAGCTCGGACGTCATCCGAACCCACTGCTAAAAATAAATCATCCACCTGCACCAAAGATTTTCTCCAATTTAGATATCCGCACCGACCCCAACCCGATCATCATTACAATTATTCAAATTCTCAACGGATTATTGAAGCTCCAGTCACACCGAGATAAGACTGCGCTGGCGACAAGCCTCTCGCTGCAGCGAGACATACTTGGCATGGACAGCTCCGGAGCCTTCCGCTGTGCTACCAGGTACAGTACACCATTGTGCTAGCTGTCGACATACACACTGTGGCACACATCTTTAAACATCAGTCACCGAATTTTACTCACACTAGGCCTAGGTGTCTGTGCCTGAGCATGACTTCTCCCCTCCCCACTGGCCTGCACTCACACTGCACTCCACATTCGTGACAACGTGACTTTTGTTTTGAGAAAGAGTGATGTCTCACACACCACAATAATAGAGTACGTCGTTGAAAGATTCCTGAGATTATGTTTTTACAAGAAGGTGGAGCAATGTAATCTTTATTATGACCGAATAGCTCAGGATAAGAAGGCGCAGAGCAGAGCAGGTGCTCTGACCTCCTCTCATTGCAGACACAAAACAAACGTTTCACATCACACTGACTTGGGATGTCATTTGTTATCTGCACGCAGTGCGCACTGTGCGTGTAACAAAACAGGTGATCCAAAGGTGCACAGCGTGTCTCCCAAATGCGTCTTTCTTTACGAGCCTCCATGCTTGAGATAAACGGCAGAAAACTCCTTTTCCACAGCATGTCTTCACACAGGATTAATATAACCGGAGGTAATTTCTATGGATCGTTTTTAATATTTGACTCGTTAATGATTTATTTCATCCACCTGCGACCCACCCGCAATTAATCAGAATGTTGTTTTTTTTTATTACATGGCCTGACTAACCCACGGATTATTCAATTCAATTTTATTTATATAGCACCAAATCACACACTGCTTCTCACACACAGGCACTGACACTGCGATTATCCGCAGTGTCCGCGCTTTATGCACAGACAATAGATCACATCAGTCGTGATCATCCCACACAGACTCCGTGATGTGCGTGCGTATTTCTGTGCGTTTGTGTTGCGTACAAAGCGTGACACGGGGTGAGTACAAATTTCATTAATTGGAATTTGATTGCTGGGGGGGTTTCGTTCCGTGCACCACAAAACTATACTGCAGTTCACATTAGAGAAACATATTTTTATACCAGTTTTCATGAAATTTATTGCAGCCTTCACGTGAAAGTGACTTTAAAGTACATCAATGACAGTAATGATCAGGAGTCGCACTAAAATGTACTTTGTGCTCGGCGCAGAAAAGCGCAGAACTATGGTCCACCTGTTAGGCGTGGAGACATTTGTTAACGAAACAAGCACAATGTAATCTGACAACTCTTTAAATATGCCCGATGTTTACAGTGAACAATTTTTTTATTCTGTCTGCAAGGAGGCGGAGTCTTGGCTGCTGAAACAGCAGTCTGTCAAGTGCAATAAGTCAACACCCAGGTTTGAAACGCACAATACACAGACACAATCAGAACCCGCTAAATTTCCTTTTGATCTTGATAAATCTCATTGCGTGTTAAATTCACCTATTTACGTGTTTACATCTCACAATTTTGTGCACTCAGGTGGACAATCACCAAATTGCATATTCATGAAGGCAAACGTGTTAAATGGACAATACACGCTATTTTGCACATTGGAAAGACGCAATCATCAGTGTGCACCGTTAGTAAATCAGCGTGCACATTTTTTTTTTTGCGGGTGCTATGGTGTTTGTGCACGTTTTTACACACACAAACCTTGAGTAAATCAGGCAGGCCCTATGTTTGTTGCGTCAGAAACCTCAGATAACCACTGAAGATCTGTTATCAAGACTCGTGTCAAGTGCTGCAAAGGCGAATCACATCACCCGTGTCACTGCATCAGTCTGAAAGGGTTAGAACATTTGTCCTTTCAACCGATCCATTTGTTTAGTGTTAGCATGTTGATTAAACCCATTTCAAAAAATCAACTTTGTGCTTGTTTTCATAGCCCACCATAAAGCCTCAACAATGCAAACTGATTTGTGAAAGCTCTTGAGAGTAATGACTTAGTGACGACATTTACCAGACAACATCTGATGAGGGATTAGATGAAAAACAAGAAAAACACTGAGACTTAAGTTTTACTGCCTTGCGATTTCCTTTTGTCAGAAGCCGGGACTCTGATGCAGGATGTAAAACATAATCACTGCAGCTTGGAATATTCTTAGAAGGATTAAAAAAAAAATACATGATAGCACTCAGAGACACTGTTTGCAAAAGATAATCCTTTAGATTGTTTCAAAGCATACAAATTACAACAAAAACCAGATTAATCCACGCTGGAATTTAAACCATCACTATGTAGAGAAATATGACTATACAGGGCTGCTTTGTGAGAAAACAATACAGATAAATATATCGTTTCTGCCAGTCTTGCAAATTTAGACCAACATGATAAATGCATTATAAAAATGTTGCAGTGGTGACAAGATGTTTACGTGAAGGATTTCAGGTCCATGTCCGAGGAGGACGATATTAACCTTGTTGTACCCAACAGTTGAATGAACCGGTGAAAAACTGTTGACAGTAATCCTGAGTAATCCCGACATTGTTTCAGGGAAGACACATTTCTGTTCAGTTTATCACATTTAATTATTCACTTCTTTGAGCAGCACTAATGAAATCCTATTCTCCTTCATGGTACTGGGATCGTGGCAGATGTTTCAGATGCAGCTATGTCAAAACCTCTGCGCGTTAAAGTGAAACTACGCACATGGCTGGACTCCACCAGAAAGAAATGTAAAACAATCTGTTGTTAAAATATGTGATTCAGCAGAAGAGACTGTTTAAGCATGAAGGATTATTTTAACCATCAAATATGTCAGAGCACAAGCTGAGAATGTTGAGAGGTAGTAGTTTGCTCCTTTCTTGTACTTTAAACATTTACTCGTGGTTCCTGAACATGACAAAAACAGGCCTGGCAACTGCATTGATTTTACGGTGTGTAGTGGGCACCATTATTATATTTGGTGATGCCTGTCATTGAAAGTGACCCGTAGCATGAAGTATACTCACTTCCCCGCAGCATAGACCTCTGCTGTGTCAAACAGATTGATGCCATTTTCATAGGCGAGAGTCATCAGCTGCTCTGCCATCTGTTGAGAGGGCAAAGGGAAAGAAACAGACAGGGGGAAAGATGGGGTGAGAGCTCACAAATGTGAGGTGTTGGGGCTTTCCAATTATTAATCATCTTCAGGAAGGCTAAGGAGGTCTTTGCTTTTACATGTTTACTGTCTGGCTGTGACTCACATGTTTACACTACAAATAAAAACTGCGACCTGGGATATGTCCCATCATATAGACAGTTCCAATTTCATAATAATATGGACTGAATGAAGATGCTGAAATGCACCTCTTCTTACCTCATCTGTTATCTGGCCACCAAATGTCACCCATGTTCCTACGTAAAATTACAGGAGCGGGTTCAAAATATTAGTACACAAATATACGTACTGTAGCCACATACATGAAGACTACAATGAAATAACAGGCATTGTCTCAGTTTCAAGAAAAACAAAACTTTCATGTTGACAGTGATGCACAGCATATCAATGGAAGAAAAAATTTTGTTAGATTTATCTGCTAGACAGTCCAATTGGGTATTCTGTTGTAAGTTTTGATGATAATTAGTTAATTTAGGGATGTAGTACAAACAATTTTGTAAAATTACATCAATATGGACTATGCCTGTTGTATCACTGGAAAAGTTCCATGTTTTATATTGTATCTAACTATACTCAAAATAATAAAATATATCACAAGTTTCAATACTTTTATTGAAGGAAATATGATTTCTGATGTTGCAGAAATAGGAAGGAAAAAAATTTACAATTATAACAATTTACATGAATTAAATTTACAGTAATATCAAAGATAAGGGAAAAGCCACGGGAAAAAACAAAGATGTGGCTTTCTCTCAACAATATAATAAATCATAATATGACTGACACTGTGACTATGCCTGTTCTTTCACAGGACACCGGTTCTCGCTTCTCTATTTACTTAAGACGACGCATGTTTTATGGCAAGATATTATAAAAGGAAGGAAGTTTAGCATTTGACCGATGTGCCAAGAGCCATAACTCAAAAATTACCAAAATGTGACTATGCCTGTTCTTTCATTGTAGTCTTCACATACATTGTACAACTGATGTTGCACATTCTGTGTGAAAAACTGACAAAAAAAACAACTACAACAACAACAAATCCCCCATAAAACCCACAAATAAATGTTAAATCAAGTTACTTCAATTAAAGCACCGAGTTGTAATGATATAACTGAAGCCTCTTTGAGACCCGAATCCCTGGAACCAAACACTGTGAGTGTAATAAAACGCCTTTCTCACTTTATAGATAGAAAAGACCAAATAGTTATCAGTTCCACTCACAAATCTTACGCATGCAGTAAAATTTTGTTTCATGAATTACCAAAAAAAAAAAGAAAGAAAAGAAAACACCCTTACCTAATCCAAGGCATGACACCCTCAGGCCAGACTTCCCGAGGTTTCTGGAAAAACAGAGAGAATAACAAACGTTAACGTGGGAATGAGGTGAGATTGATTTGTGATATTACTCACTACATTATACGACCATCAGATTAGCACAGTGGTTCCCACACTAAGGCGGCAGAGCCACCTGGGCTGCACAAAGCCAACGCAGAGGAACCTATGTCAAATAATTTGACAGCTCTATTGCTGGAAAGTCGGTCAATGCTGGCAGGATTTAAGACCATAAACTTGCTATCTGCATGGTTTGTAAGCGAATGAAGAAATTCCTACATACTCCTCCTTACTGCTCCTTCCTTACTCCTCTGTGTGTGCAGAGTAGGCTAGTTTATGACCAATAATTAGCCTTTTTCCTCTCACACCTACTGTGTCAACAGTCTTCAGCCACGGTATAATGGCTCATCAACGTGGTCACTCAACACCCAATTTTATTTGTCAAGCACAGGGAGGATTGCAAGAATCTTCATACTATGAGGAGTTCAGATATAAAGACATTCATTTAAGCATCACTACTGCTACTTGATCCAGTTTAAAAAAAAAATTTTTCTCTCTCTGTCTGTCTATATAAACTTGTAAATCACTGTGTCCACAGCTGGAATTTATCCATGAGATATTCTTGGCATGAAACAAATGTGGGAAATCAACACATGAGCTTGAATGCAAGTTTTACACCATAACGGTGTGAAACAGCCTTTAGGCAGCAAAACAGTGCCACACATACAGGTGCTGGTATTGTGCATCGATGCAACCACCACACTATGGGACTGTCCATGGGTCCTGGTTGGCAACAACCCAGACAGACAACCAGTCCATCACCACCTTCTGAAAATGGCCAGCTGCCTGCCGCAGCCAGGTGGAACATAGGCGTCCCCTTGGCCTTTTCCAGTTCCTGGGGTCCTCAGCAGTGAGGGACATTCGTTCTGGATCATGATCAGAGGAGAGCGCCACAGGGCCGTAACATTGAAGCTGACATTCCTTCATAATGCAAGTAGTACACCTCATCTGAGTCTCCCTAAAGGCGCAATGTCACTATAAAGTTTACTCCAGCGTTTGGTGAACGCAGGGAAAGGTCGAGAAAAATGGCCAAATGTCAGCAAAAATTCACGTTACCTGAGTTTGGTAGCGAACCTCTAATGCAGTACAGCATTCCACAACATGGTGGTGGCGGAGGCGGGCATTAACCAGCGCTCCATTTGAACAAGCGAGACGTTTGCCAACATGGCAACGTGTGGGAGAGGGGCTCAACACACCACTGTCCAGTGATTCTGAGCAGGCAGGGTGGTCGACATTAATCGGCGGAGGACCGCAAATATGTTCGTCTACGTTGGCTCAAACGTCTAGGTGAGACTGCGCCTTTAGTAACAATTTGTTTGACACAAAGCCATTCCAGCAGCAGCCAAGAATTCTCTGGAGAGACCTAGTACCAAAGACATCCATTCTTTGCCTTCGGTCACTAGTTAATGTCAAAGTCTCAACCAAACAGTAAAGCCTCAGTTATGCTCAACGTTAAATTCAGATACAGATGGAGCCTTCTGTCCGCACTCTCTGCTCATTTCATTTCTATTTGTCAGTTTTGAAACGGCACAGTACCACTGGAAATGTGTTTTACACTAAAGCCTAAAACAGTGTTTTATGTGAATGTGAAGCCTGCTTTCCCTCCAGCGTTCTGTGTGCTGTGACACATGTAGGGTGGTCGGTAAGGAGTGACAGTTGCACATGTGCCGTCAGTGATTGTGTGCCTTTGTGTCTGCACAGAACTGTCAGGAGAAAGCCAGAGGAATGGGTCTTAAACAGTCCCACCATGACATCCAGTGAAATTTCTCACAGCACACCAGGATCTCTTAGCTGCCATCTGACAAAAATCCTCTGCAGTAACTCGAAAGCTTGACTACTCACAGCAACTTGCTCCTAAAGCTGGCGTCTCTGAGCTTATCACAATCCAGACAGACATGTCTGCTGACAATCACAGTTTAGTTGGGTCTTTGATTCTTTTGTGGCAACTTGAAGTTGTTTTTTTTTTTTTTTAAACAGCCAGTTTCTAGGTCTTAAATTCCTACTTAAAAGGCAACATCATAACAGAATTGTTATAAATGCTGAAAAATGTTATCTACTGCAGACTTTTAGAAAACGTTAGCACTGTTTCTTCATATCATCAAAAGCTTTGATACATTCTTCAGATATTTCTGATGTCAAACTGTTAAACATAAAATATGCGGTATTACTCCTGGTCATAAGATAAACTAGAAAAGATAAAACGTGACATCTGAGATTATGTAATGTGTGCAGGAGTCAAACCAATATACTCTCAAAGCTGTCTATACAGAATCAGTTGATGCAGAAAGAAGAAAAGCTAAGGACAGCGAGGAGGTGTGTGTTAAGTGTGCGTGTTCAAGCGAGGACACAGATGCATGTGTTATAAGACTGTACATCTGACTATGTGTGGGTGTTTTGTAAAGCCATGTTAAGACTGCTAAATTGTTGCAATGACTAACACTTCTTTCAATTTGCTCTTTACAGCTAGTTCAGAAACTGACTAAACTGTCAAAATGTGAATCATATGCCCTCTAAGAAGGCTACGTGTGCTAGAACTATGTAACTTGTGAGACAAAAATAAATGTCAATCAACAAAAACAATATGAATACACTAGAACAGTGGTGGCCAATCCTGGTCCTCGAGGGCCGCTATCCTGCACATTTTCCATCTCTCCCTGCTCTGCCACAAGCTGATTAGCTCATTCAGGTGTCTGTTAGCTCTTGATTGGCTGAGCACACCTGAATGAGATAATCA
>OMMV01233075.1:0-16964 GCA_900302635.1 Chatrabus melanurus | reverse complement strand
GGCCAATCTCGTGGCATAACGTCACCCGTTTTAAAATGTGGATTTATTTGAGAGTAACAGACCAATAAGGGAATCTTGGTGATCACAATTCAAATCCAATTCATGCGACTTTTGTGGAACAAACAGAACTTGTGTGTCCAGTAAATCCTGACGGTGTAAATGTAAACAACAGTAACTCCTTTCATTCCTGAGATAATCGTACTGAGAAAAACATGCAATAAACCCCACTGATGTTATATTGATGGACATGAAACGCGGACATATTTTTGTACAACTTGGTACAATTCGCTGAAAATTCAAATCTTCTGCAGAGAAAAATTATTACTGCTGCACAGTCACATCACATATCTGCAAACATAAGGCCTGATTTACTAAGAGCCCAAATAACGAGTGCTAAATTGTGTGGGAATTCCAAACTATTGCACGTTGGGTTGGTGAATGTTTTTTGTGGGTAATTTACTAAGAATAATTGCGCAAATGCCAGCGGGTGGTAACGTGACGTAGACAGCAGGATGTAAAAGAGGATTTTGGGTGTGTTAATGACCGTAAGCGCAAAATGAAATTCAATCAGCCACTTTGCACGTGTGTGCAAAATACCCCAAACACACTTTTTTAACTGCAAATGTCATTAATTGAACATTTGCCAAATCAAAAATGAATGTGCCCTGAAAATGGTTTCTCACAAGTCCAAATTCAGCACCGCTCCCCTGAAACTGTCGGCTTAAGGCGCCGGTCTTCAAATGCACGTTCCAACAACGTGGTGCATTTCACTGGTACTGTATGGTAAACCTGTCTGGAGGAGGCAGTTCTCAAAAACCGAGTGACCATGCAAGAAGGAAATGAGTGAGGGAAGCCACCAAGACAACTCTGTAGGAGTTATCTGCTTCTGTGGCTGTGATTGGAGAAACTGTGCATAGTGAAACTTTTGTCTGTTGCATCATCACTCACAGCTTCATAGTGGAGCGGTGCAGAGAATGATTTTCATACAACAAAACAGATCAAATCTAGGCTAGCATCTCCCATGTGCCATCTGGCAAACTGTAGCTGAAATTTCACATCTTTTTAAGAAAATCCTTTTCTGTGCCAGTCCACCATGAAGCTGTATGACTGGTGATGCAAGAGTAGAAAGTTACACTGTGCACAGTTTCTACAATCACAGCCACAGACACCTATAACTTCTTTAGAGTTGTCATGATTGTCTTGGTGGCTTTCCTCACTCATTTCCTTCTTGCACGAGGCAGTTCTCAAAAACTGAGTAGTTTTTGAGAACTGCCTCCTCCAGACAGATTTACCATACAGTACCATACTGTTTGTATTTCATAAGCCTATAATTCTTTCAGAGCTGTCAAGGGGGTTTTGGTGGCTTCCCTCACCGGTCTCCTTCCAGCATGGTCACTCAAATTGAGAACTGCTTCCTTGACACAGATTTACCATACTGTTTGTATTTCTTAAAGATTGATGTAAATGAAGTCCAAGACATATGCAGTGACTTGGAAATGTTCATGTATAAAGACAACTGGCTGTAAAAGTGATGAGTTACTGAAAATTCATCAAAGGGTGCCAATAACTGTGTCCAGCATACATTTTATGTCAGTATTTTTTTGTTTCACTTTATGAAAGCATTTTCTTTTGTTGTTGTTGCCAAATAATTTTAGTCATTTAAAAAAAAACATTTTTTTGATTAAACAAAATTAGATTGTTTGCATTTATTTCTGACCATATTTTAAGATGTATACATAAAGTATAGGGGTGCCAGTCATTCCGACCAGAGTGTATTAGTCCATCCAAGTGACTGGCGATCCTCTTGCTTCCAGGTACGGTTTAAGCAAATTTTTCAGCCACATTTTTAAATCATCCAACGTTGGATCTTTAGATGCAATTGTTAGATGATTACTGCAATAATACCTCAAGTATTACAGTTTATTCTAATGAAAGCAGACTGGGCAGCACTGACCTCTGACATTACCCACAGTGCTTTGCGTGCATGAGATCGTGAGGTGGTCTGTAACACTGCAAATCCTCCCAGTGTGTTGACATTAATGACAGCACACGCAACTGCACCTGTGTTGTACAGAAACGAAGTAATAATACTTCACTACTGTACTTAAGTATGTTTTGGGAGTATCTGTACTTTACTTGAGTTTGTTTAATTGTGTCAACTTTCACTTTTACTTGACTACATTTCCTAACTTAATTGCATACTTTTACTCCGATACATTTTCAATGCGCAGTGTCGTCACAAAAATCTGATTAAATGAAATTTGGTGTTTTCTCCACCGCTCTAAAGCCTCGTTTACACCCTACGCAAAATACGGAGCCTTTCGTCCGTCCCTTGCGGTCGTTTCGTCCATAATTGTGCACGTCGCTGGAGAGCTTACGAATACGGACGAAATGGAGCAATACCACCAGAAATCATGGTGGCAGTATAGAGTCAGTTGTCCAACCAGTCAGGAAAACGACGAAGAAACCAAACAGCAGAACTCTCCATTAATGTGGCGACTTGCCATGACTTAAGTTGGTCTCACATTCCACCGTCGTGTACACACCTTTTGCGCTTCTGCCTCGAATGATGTGCAGTAAAATCAGCTCCTCTGTCGTCACCATTTTTGTTGTCTGCAATTTGGCACTCAGCACTGCCCTCTCAAGGATGTATTGCGTAATGTCCATACCAATGCAAAAGACGCACAGAGGTATGTAGGATAGTGACGGAGAGAACGTTTGGGACGGACGGACGTATTTACGTACGGAAATTGAGTATAAATCCTGCTTAAGTCTACCTGTGGTTCCATCTTAACCCTAGAACATTAACGTCGGGAGATTTCCACCCATGCAATGGGTGGACGTATGATCTAAGGGTTCGTGTTCTAGGGTTAAAGGGTGGACGGATGGATAAACTTCAAAAAAATATCAATATCAAGCAGAAATGTTGGGGAAAAAAGAACAGCTTTTGTACCTTTGTTCAGGCTCAAGACATTATCTATGAAGATTGTTGTCGGCTCCATGTTTGAAAGACAAGCTTGCTTACCTGGTTCATCAGAACCGTCGTCGCAGTCGCAGTAGTCATCGTTGACCTGCTCGAAGGGGATGACTTTGGACCCATCGATGCAAAGGAACGACCTCCTCTCCTTGTAGAAACGTTTGTCTGTGACACAGTTTAAAAAAAAAAATACAAATCACTGCTGCATGCTGTTGACCTTAAACTGCAGGTGGAAACTAAACCAAATACAAATTTTGTACGGGAAATATTTAGTTTTGGTTAAAAGCTGCTGGAATTCGGCGAAAATCTTGAACCTTGAGATATTATAATGTCATTCCAGTTTAAAGAATGTATCCATAACAATGATATTTTCATAAACTGCACGTTGGGACCACAATGGAGGTAAATTTTGTACTTTTTTGTGTTATCCTCGAAATTTTACACGCACCGTTTAATGCGTAGCGTTTTAACATTTTGCATTTAATTCTAATTAAATCAATTCGACGCGTTAGCTGTGAAGTGGTGACGTCACGCCGCTTGTTGCTAGCTACTTTAGCTGCCCGGTGGAGGACGGGGGTACTCACAGGATGACGATATTCCTCTTATTTTCCGCGCGTCGAGCAAGCTAAACCAAAAGACAGCGCCGACAATAATGCAGAAACGCATGACAGCGCTCAGAAACGCAGTGTGTCTCTCTTCTGCCGAACAAAATCCCGCTAAAGGACGTTTCAAACTAACCACAGAGGCGTCAGCGCATGATCCTTCGACTTCCGTAAACGAACCGTCACGTGACGCCGCGGAGGCTTTCTGTTGGTTTGCAGAAACCCGTCGTGTGGTTAATTCAACCAATCACTGGCGAGCAAACTTTTGCAGCAAATCCCTTTAAATTTTATTTTTTACAGAATGCAGATTTTTTTTAAAAAGAAAAAGAAAAAAAAAGATGCAGATTTTTCCCCCCCAAAGCTAAATTTCTTTATATTTAAGCTACAAATATGTATGATTGGATTTGTGTCAAAACTATTCAATAAAATATCTCAAGGATGGTATTAACGTTGAAATAAATTGGAAAATTATAAAATAAAATGAAAGAAAATTGTTTTAACTAATGAGAAATTAAAAACAAACCAAAACAAAAAGAAAACCCCTACGCCCCAAATAAATAAATAAATATTGGACTTCAACCAATGTGCCATGATTGAGTCCTTTTTATATTTTCATTGAGTAAATCACAAAATGAAAATGTACCATTTCATTTAATTATGACTAAATTTCAACTCCGTTACACCAGATTCCATTCATTTTGTTGATCATATAGTTTATATTTCAACTTATTTTATGGAGATTACATCAAAAACAAAATGTTTCTGTGTTCTATATGAATGTTCCAAGTTCTGCGGTGGACAACAAGGTTATGGGCGATTCTTTCACTCTGGGGCAACTTACAGGTTCCACAAATGATAAAAATCAGTTCTTCAGAATGTTTTTATTCCCTGCTGCATAATCAAACTGGATAAGATATTTCAAAACCAACAAAAGCAGTGCACTTTTCCACATTTTTTATTTTTTATAACAGTCCAAAACAACTTCATGTAACGGAGGTGATGATTTCAGCTGTTCCGCCTGAACTACCACCTGGGAATTCATTGGATTGAAAGTTATGTTGCATTTATGAGTGATCTGCAAGCCATATTTAATCCATATTTATTTATTCATTTATTAAATTCTCTGATAAATAATTTGTCAGAGGCAGTAACAGATGTGATGGGAAATAAAGCTACTTACTGATTTTTGGTTGCTTTTCTTCAGAAAGTTAAAACGTTTTGGCATTAATCCTGTCCACCATGTTTCTCTTCACCAGACGTAACAAGACATCTGATTGGTTCACTCAGTAACTCAGCTGGCTACCAACAGAGGGCAGCAAAGGCCAAATGTAACGGAGTTGACCAAAATTCTAGGACTAACATTTTGAGCTCACTTGTGAAAAATATGACTTTTGGCGTCTGGAACTTTTATAGATAATTTAAACACAACTCAAAGCACCAACAACACTAATCAGGCAAATAACTAATTATTCTGACAGAAAAAATAATCATCATCAAAATACCTTTAATAAGACATCTAATTTTGTGCGTTCCTCTCAAATCAATTTGAAAATTTTGAAATAATACATTAATGGTACCTCTTTTGGTGCTTATCTTTTTATCATGCGATCAAACTAGACAAAATAAAATCACTGGTACATAAATGTTTCAAGTGAGATTAAAATTAAGTGCAGGTGAAATACATGGACCCTAATTTGCCCCTTAGTTGGACAATCACCCTTATATTGTTCTTCTTCTTACAAATAAGAATATATTTAAGAAGGAAATGGTTTAATAAAGTTTTCCCATATACTGCACATAAAATGTTTATATACAGTTCATAGTTCTGTTTTATTAAAAGTAGATGTAAACAAAGAAACAAATTATGTGGGTTAAATAACTCAAGGAACAGACAGACAGACATATAGATAAGCGCAGTTTAATATCTTTATTTACATGTAACATTTGTTTAAAGGGGGTCACCTTTCAGCAGCAATAATACTCCATAGTAAATAAAATATAAATTCCAGGAGTGTCTATCACTGTAAATGGACAGGAGCTGCTTCTCCTCCCTTAAAGAGAAGCGGAGCCAGAACCAGACACAGTTATTTTAGGCAGACAGACAGACAGAACTATGAACTTTCAGGATGTTTCACATGAAACCCAAACGGTATTTAAGCATAAAAAGCGCATTTTTACAAAATGATTTTAATAGACCTCTGGGATAGGCTCCAGCCCCTGGGACCCTGAATTGGAATAAGTGGGTTGAGAAAATGAAGGAATTATTTTGAACAGTATGTAAATGTGTATACTTTAAATCAGCACCTGTTGGTCTGAGGCTCTTGAAAAGATCAAAGTTTAAAACAACTTTCAATGATTTTACAAAGTGATTAATGTCATTTTTCTTGGTTCAGCCTTGCATATAGGCCGGAGTTGCACAGTGAGTCTTTGCTCTGAAAGAAGGACAGGTCTCGGAATATGTTTGGGAAAGAATAGGAGTCCAGAGGAGGACGGAGTGGAAACACGGGCATCAGTCCTGGTGACATAAAACCTGCCATGCCGCTGTTTGCAGAGGAATATGCGGTGAGTCGTAATGGGCTGACACAGAAACGAGGGCTGAGCCCATACAGACTGTCTTCCCCGGCGGCCGTGGGTGGCACGTAGATTGGGGAGAAGGCAGATTTATTCCCTGAAGTACTCAGCGCGCCGGGCAGTCCGGCAGCAGGGGGAGCGGACAAAGACGAGCTCTCACAGTTCATTTTGTTCTCTTTGGAACTCAACAACACCAGCTCGATCGACTTCACAATGTCACCTTGACAGGTTCTCACCATGGACTCCAGCGCGTCACGTTTCTGCTGCGGGAAGATCTTGGCCATGAAATCGTTGGGGTTTCGTTCCTGGGTCGGACGGTGATCGGGTTTCTCCGCCGACTCGCTCCCTGAATCCGGTTCCGAAGAGGACAGCGGCCTCTGTGGGCTCTCTGATCGCTCCGATGGGCTTCCACCACCGTCCTTGCACGGACACGGCTGCGTCTTGTCGTCTGGAGGGGCCAAACGTGTGGTTCGAGGTGCAAAGACGGGTCCACCGGTGAATCCGTTGTAAAAGCTGTTTATTTTACAATCTGAATCGTAAAAGACAAACAGGCTCTTTAAAATCATATCTGCGTGCGTCTTTTCTGTATACAACCTGTGCGTAAATGTGTCCAACTTGTGCGTAAAATGTGTCCAACCTGTGCGTAAAATGTCTGAACAGGTCTATACGGAAAAGTAAAATATGTGGGAGCTGCTAATAACTCAGTGTGTAAATTAAATATCATTTTAATATTTATTCCAATCACAAACTAGCGTAAACTTACCATCTTTTTGGTTTTGCGCTCTAAAAACTTCAAAACTAGCAGCTGTCGAGGTGTTGTTGGTACTGGATGGTACTCCTGAGGACCCCTCAGGGATCCCGGGTCCTCCACTCATCCCCGTGCCGGGGTACAAGAACCGGAGCTCACGGGCCTCGCTCTCCTCCTGCGCCTGTTGCCTGCGCAGCGCCACCTGCGCGGCCATGACCCGCTGTCTCTCCGCAATCAGCGTGCACTTTGCGCACACGCAGTCTCTCCAGCTGCAGAAGCGCTTGTGGCCTTTCAGCGCGGACACCACGCCGTGGTTCCTGCATCTGGCGCACTTCGGGGTGCGCGGGTAACCCCTCTCCAGCGCGGGATTGCAAGAGCGCAAGAAGAGAGGCGCAGGGCGCAGGATGGACGCGGGCACCTGCAGGCCGCTGACCGACAGCGGGCCGGCAGCGCTGCCGACCACAGCCAGCGGTCTGATCCTGCTGTCCATTGCCTTTGGGACTGCAAATAAAACTCTCCCACCGTCAAGCACAGTGAGTGCGTCTCTGTGCGCTGCACAGACAGAGGAGACCTTAAATGTGTCCTCTGCAGGTGGTTTGACATGAAATCCAACACCTTCGGCACACCCCTCTCCGCTCCAACCTCTTAATACTTTAATGCCCACCGAGCAATGAAGATGTTGTCAACACAACAATGGCCCTAATAGACACAAAGGAGACAAGTAATTATCTACCTGGTTATTCTGTTGGACAAATTAACTCGACAAAAGAGCCACCTGTCAACAAACACGCTGTGAAATCTGTGAATAACTGATCACAGCTTTGTCACATGTTTCATTCATTTCTCTCCATTCAAACAAGATCCAGTTACACAACAGATTGGCTTACCCTTATTACACAGAAAACAACTGAGCATAAAGTGGCAGTTACAAAACAAGCAGGGACAGCAGTTTATTGTTGTGCACCAATATGCTGTCCGCCATCAGCGTAGCTTGGGGGTGGATTTCAGGGCTAAACCCACCCACAATATTCCCTGTTTCTTCAGGAATACTTTGCAATACTTCCTTGAGAAACAAAGCCTTTTGGTGCTTACAGCCAAATTAAGGCTGGTATCTCATGGAGCAGCGAATACAGACGAACGTTGCAATTTTTTGGATTTCGCCATTTTTCTGATGAATGTTGGCGAAAATCAGGGTTCACCTTCCGTCATGAGCGGCATTTTTCTGTCAGGAAGAAGCCCGATGTGCTGCTGCCCTTGAGGAAGAATCGCTTTGTCTGGCTGCCGCTGCAGCTTTTGCTCACTACGTGGCGAACCAAAACCAACTTTAGCGACACGTTTTTACAACCGTTTGCAAATGCTTACAACTGTTTGCAGAAAAATACATTTGCAAAGAAATTTTGGACATGTTCAAAATTTCTGTGCAACAACAAAAACTGTTTGCGAACTGTTTTGCAACCTTTTACGAACCCTAACGAAACACAAAAATCGCAACGTCAGCATTCGCCGCTCTGTGAGATACGGGCTCAAACAAGTGCTTCAGAAAATGCTTCACTCTTATGAAATGCTCATTAAATGAAACATTGGAACCACTGAATTATTTTTTGACTACTCAAAGGACAAAATGAAATAAGTGCATCAGAAAATTATTCACTGTTTCAAAGCCTCCAAATGCTATGAGCCAGTTTCTTCAGTAAAAGGCTGAAAAGGTTTCAAAATGTTCAAAACACTGAATTGAACAAATGATTTAGAAAATGACTCCTTTCTTAAAAAAAACCCCAAACCAAACAAAAAAAAAGCTCAAAAGTGATGGCGATATATTATAACAGCAAGGATTCCTCGGTTCAGAAAATGATTCACTGTTTTGAAACATTAAACCAAAAAAAATCAATTGCTTCAAAAATGATTCATTATTTTAAAACAACTGAAATTAGAAAATGAGTTCTACGCTTTCAAACATTCACAACACCAAATGAAGCAATTGCTTCAGAAAATAATTTGCGAATTTTAAAACACCTGAAACACGAAATTAAACCATGATCTTTGAAAACATTTCTGCGCTTTGAAACATTAAAAACACTAAATTCAACAAATGCTTCAGAAAATGATTCACCATTTTGAAACATTGGAAATACTAAATGAAACAGAATTGAAGCGAGGAATCTCTGCGCGCCGGCCAATAAGGAGCTCAAGCTCGCTGCATGAACAGACAAGACGACAGTTAAAGGAGAAGAAAGATTAGATCTGGAGCACACACCTGTGGGAACATTACTATCATCATTATTATTCACACTTCCAAATTGCTTCAAAAATTAAACGAATCAATTGTTTGATTCAAATGACTTGGTTTTGGAATGCTCAAAACCCAAAATGAAAAGAAAATCACTCGCTCTTCTGGAAAATGCTTGAAAAAAGCATGATGGTGACAACAAGTGGATGGTGGGGACTTTGTTGGTTCAGAAAATAATTCACCGTTTCAAAACACTGGAAAAAAGTAAACTAAACAACCATTTCACAAATCAAATAACTTTTGAAATATGGAAAAAGTGAATGACAAACTTGTTTCAGAAAATGAGTCGCCCATTTTGAAACACACAAAAGGCTGAAGAAAACAATTTATTCAGGTTACAGTTGATTGTTCTGAAACCGTGAATGAATGAGTTGCTTCAGAGAATGACCCAGTGTTTAGACTTGCACAACACACACACACACACACACAAAATGCTAAATGAACCAATTGCTTCAGGAAAAGACTCACTGTTTCAAAATGCTTGAAAGGCTAAAGGAAACAAATGCTGTAGAAAATGACTCCGTTTTGAAAATACAAAAAAAAAATAAATAGATTCAGTGTTTTGAAACACTACAAAATTTAACAATTGCTTCAGAAAATGATTTGCTTTAAACCACGAACACTTGAAATGACTAACAATTGCTTTAAGAAAATTGCACCTCTAAAACACTAAATGAAACAATTGCTTCAGATAATGATTCCTTGTTTTCAAACACTGAATGAAACAGTTGCTTCATAGACTGAACAGGCCACTTTGTGACATCGTTTTAAATTCCAGGTGACAGAAAGACAGTGCCATACCATGCAAGATGTTCTTTTTTTTGCCGTTTGCCACTTTTATCGAGCAAACGGGCACTAAAATGGGAAAAAATGATGACAATGACAGTAGCCCTTGCAATAAGACATCTCATAATTACCTGTAAAAGTGAGACATCAGTGGCCTCTCGTGGTCTCCCTGTAGTCTCGATTCAACTCGACTCCCTCTGAATAATGAATGTGGGTTAAAGAGGCAGTGGACAGAAGAACCCAAACCCCTTGTGGTGTTTTATAGAAATAATGATTCTCAGATGGGCATCTTGGAGGAAAGACTCCTACAGCAAAATTACTTATAATACATAATTTAATGCCGACATATTACTCACTAATATACCTCACTTGCAGAGCTGTGGGCGCTGAAACGTGCAAAGAAGAATGCAAAAAAAAAAAAAAAAACCCTCACTGACTGAAGGAACGCTTACAGTTCCCTGATTCCATCAGCTCTTCTTTGCATGGATGCCATAAGTGATGGATCTTATCAGCAACATACCTACCTACCCTGCAGTTTGGCAAAGCTGTATTATAAACACCTGCACACGTACAAGCTCACGTGCACACCTCATTTCAAAAGTTTGTGGAAATAATACAAGAAACGACTGCTAGCATTTGTAAAAGTAAGTTTGCAGTAGGAGTTTTCATAGACATTAAACGGGATGCGATACTGGAAACCAAAGACTCATACAGATATGCCATCATAGGGGTTGTGTTACTTTGGCAAAAAGTTGTACATATTACATGTACAGATTGGATAACTTAAAACGAGTTTGCTGGAAATTACATGCAGTATTCCACAAGGATCAGTGTTGGGACCAAATGAGTTTTTATTGTACATAAATGAACTGTGCAGCGTTTCACAATAAACCAAGAATGAACACAAAGCATAACTTAGGGTTGCACATGATCAGAATGTGTCCAAATAACACAATTTTATTATGTATCACAATTAGATACACAAGAAAATTATGTTCTTTGGACACATTCTGATCATGTGCAACCAATGTACATATTTAAATCGTGTAAACCCGACTGACTTTTTTTCAGTGTACAGGTATATCCAGTGAATATATTACAGAAAAAAAATCTTTGAGAATGCTAAATGTTGTAGAATATAATGATCATATCAGGATATTGTTTATTGAGACACACTTTGATGTTTCAAGATTTAGTTGAATTCAAGCCTGCCCCAATAATGCAGAAAGTAAGAATTTACTTCCTTGTAAGATACAAAAATTGTCCTCGAATAAGATGGAACGCTATGAACTGCAAGAAATTTTTAATTTTAAAAAGCAGTTTGGTCGTACCACACTGAAGAGTGTTAAATTTAAATTTAGGGTCAATTTATGGAAATGTTTCGATGTAGAACGCAAAGGAAAAACGACAAACTATATAACAACTGATTGAAAGCTATAATGATATGGAATAGCAATCGTGAGTAGAGCAAAATAAGTAAATTGCACATAAGAACGCTCTTGCTGGTCAATTTTAATAATTTAAGTTTGTGGAACAAAAGATTCCTATAAGGCCAAGCATGACTATACGTCATTTTAAATGCCTCCATGTTCCACTTTTAGACAAGGTAAATTCTCAGCACCAGTATTTTCTCGGTCTATAATTCAACCATAATGTAATATACAGGACATGTTATTATTTCTCTGCATTATAGTGACCCTTCAGTTCAATTCCATGAAAAAAAAAAAAAGATGATCTGCTTTCAACTTCACTCCCAACACCGAGTAGAACAAATGGATTAGATAAGTGCCGCTAGAGTAGATACTGCTAGACAGTGTCTTAATTGTGTTCTTAACAGATCTGCCCGTGTCAGATATGGTGTTTCATCATAGCCATGTGCCTCCTAGGACAGGGCTTTATCAGTCCGGCTTCTTATCTGAAACAAGGTGGCTGCTAATCTACTCGCAAATCTCACAAAACCTGATTATGTCTCCCACTGTCAGAGAGATGGAGGGAGGAAGGGGGAGAAGAAGTAAGAAGGTAGGCAGAAAGGAAAAGAAACCGACTTTTAAACGAACATCTTCTCTTTGTAAGTCTACAATGTTCTGTGATGCTACAGCAAATATAGTCAGCGTTTTAACATTTATTTGGAGACAGAATTCACATTATAGGTACCCAACATTTATTTTTGACAAGCCAATATTAAAATTTAAGATATCCTTAATCACATTCTGACTAGCAGGAATGTCCCATTGGATGGTGAATCTAACAGCAAAATCTCCATTGTTAAATTAACACTGGAAAGAGTCTGTGTCCATTCTTTTATGTGTTAAATTAACACTGGAAAGTGTCTGTGTCCACTCTTTTATGTGTTAAATTAACACTAGAAAGTGTCTGTATGTGTCCACTCTTTTATGTGTTAAATTAACACTAGAAAGTGTCTGTATGTGTCCACTCTTTTATGTGTTAAATTAACACTGGAAAGTGTCTGTATGTGTCCACTCTTTTATGTGTTAAATTAACACTGGAAAGTGTCTGTATGTGTCCACTCTTTTATGTGTTAAATTAACACTAGAAAGTGTCTGTGTGTCCATTCTTTTATGTGTTAAATTAACACTAGAAAGTGTCTGTCCAGTCTTTTCAGTGTTAAATTAACACTAGAAAGTGTCTGTGTCCAGTCTTTTCAGTGTTAAATTAACACTAGAAAGTGTCTGTGTGTGTCCACTCTTTTGTGTTAAATTAACACTAGAAAGTGTCTGTGTGTGTGTCCACTCTTTTATGTGTTAAATTAACACTAGAAAGTGTCTGTGTGTGTCCACTCTTTTATGTGTTAAATTAACACTAGAAAGTGTTTGTATGTGTCCATTCTTTTATGTGTTAAATTAACACTAGAAAGTGTCTGTATGTGTCCACTCTTTTCAGGGTTAAAATAACACTTTCGAAAGTGTTAATTAACACTTTTTTATTTTTAATTAAGTTATTTATTAACTGTTATAATTAAATTAACACTGAGTCTTAAATCAACACTAGAAAGGTGTTAATTTAACAAAAGAGTGGACACCTCCTTGTGTCCACTGGCGATTTTGCTGTCTGAAATATAAATTCTAGAAATTGTTTAAATTATGACTCGTCTAAATTCTAATTCAAGATATTCATCATAGTTCTGACTAGTCATTTTCAAATAACATTTTTTATATCGAAATCTAAGAAATTATAAACATCCAGAAAGTTATGACTCAACATAATTTGACAACACTGCACTATGTTATGACATAACATTTATATGAGCTCAGCGTTCATCACTATTACTAACTCTCATCAAATCAACCATGTTTAAGACGTAGCAACTGGAGCAGGGTGACATCAGTTGAAACCAATATTCCATTCAAGGGATCCCAGGGCTCCTCCAGAAAATTAGAGTATGATGGTGCTGTACCTCTGAGGAGGGCGCGGCGATGCAGGGAGAACGGGCAAACGCTGGCATTTGGCCTTTTTTCCAAATACAAATGGAGACCATTTCCTGCAACTTCAGCCTTATGTCTTATCTAAAATCATAAACTAAAGCCCAAGTTCCTCTTATATAGAAGAAGTACAATTTATTGCATACCGGATCACATGAAGACAATAACAAATAAAGGCTGCAAAGGCCTCAAGTCTACAGCAATCTATACCGTCCATATATGAATATGAGTTTCCCTACGAAAAGGAGGTTTTTCAACGCTTGTAGGATGTTGGATATTCCACCAATAACAGCGCTATTTTTTAGAGTCAGAGGTAAATCAACCAATACAGTGCAAGTCTCACATTGTGGAGATATTGCACAATGTAGACAATCTAGATTTCACCAAACAACAGCGATGGGGAAGAACAATGCTGCGAGGCTTGAGACTGGCGAATTTTCATGAAGTTAAGCAAAATTATCAGGGAAAACAGGGAAGAAACACCCTAATTATGAAAATCACTATGATGGCGCGAAGATTCTGGTATGATGGCGCACCAATATTGTTCCATTCTTTGGGGAGAGCCCTGGAATCTTAAATCTCGAGTAACGAGTCCAGTCAGTGGCCATCTAGTCATTTATATGAAAGGTAACCAGTTGATTTTAGCAATGAAGGATTTTCTGCACAGGGAGGCCTGTATCATTCATTCATTCATTTTCTATACCCGTTTACTCAAATTAAGGGTCACGGGGGGTGCTGGAGTCTATCCCAGCGGTCATTGGGTGAGAGGCGGGGTACACCCTGGACAGGCCGACAGTCCATCACAGGGCCACATATAGACAGACAAACACATTCACACTCACACCTACGGTCATAATACTTTCTATCCATCGCAGGTGTAGAGCCACTAGTGCGAAGGAAATGGTCGCATACAGTCATGAGAACTGGAGGTAGTTGGTTATTTTGCTTTAACTAGACAGTCAAGGAGACTGCTGGGATGAAGATAAAAACATCTGGCAACTCCCTGTTATGCCTGGATGATTTTCCAAGGGTTCACTGCGGCTGATGAACAAAGGACATTTGAAGTCTTTCCTAATTAATGAAACTTCTGTGATATCACTTAAGATAGGGAAAAGTAACCATCGGTGAACGTACAATAATTATTGCTTTGTAAAGTGTAAACTTCATAGTCATCCCACAAAACAAGGCTGTTGTGTAAAAGTATAAAAGAGGGTTTTTCACAAAGGCTTTCGGTTTTGCTCCCCAGGGACCAGCTTGGTTTATTACATGTTTTGATGTAATAAATCTCAATATATCAGCCTCAGATGAGTTTAGTAGTTCTTAAGAGTTTTTTTGATTTCTATAATGTTCAGGAGAGGAAGCGTGTACGATGTCTCTGATGTAATTGATTTCCCACATTAAAGCTTTTATTGAAATGGGACGGTCTGTACGGTTGGTGCCACAGCTACTGTACTGTGAATGTGAAGCTAATCATACACACAAATACTGTATGCGACAGTTAGGATCAACTATTTACTTGAAAAATCTCATTGTTGACACAATTTACCCGGTTGTGGTGAAAAGACAGAAAATACACATCATAGGGAGCTAAGATGCTAGCTACCACCTTACGCTAGCATGGGGGCATTGCAACGGGAAGCAATCATGCAGCCCAGCTGCTCCAAATAATAAATAGTCATGTGAAGGAAGTGTATTTGTACATTCACTACTGGCTTCCAACAGACTGTTTTTAAAACCCTTTCATCTTTGGTGGGGCAGAATTTTGTAAAATTAGATGACAAATCAAGGCTAGCGAATATGATCGCTGCTATTTTGGATGTTATGGGGTAATGGTTTACTTCACCTTACTGCTGGGAACAACTACTCCAGATGCATCAGCCAACATCTAAAAATGTAATTACAGACAGTCAAGAGAAACAATTTCCGTGTTAAAATGGAACGCCAGGCTTAATATAGCGCACCATTTCAACCATGCACCCACTGCTGCAGTATTCCGATGCACAACGGGCGACAAACACATTTTATTGTTACCAACAGTGAATCAGAGAAGCTGAGGGTATTGTCTCGTGACATGACTGACATGGAAACATTAAGTGGCTTAACTGCAGCATTGTTTCTGAGTACACGGTGCTCATATTACAGCTAATTCTCCCGCCTTTCACTGTGTGAAGGGTTTTGGCCTTTGTGTGTGTTTACTTTCTCATCTGTCACTTAACACCTTTGTCATTTAAGTGCCACGCAGTAGCCTCCACTTCACTTCTGAGAGGGCGAATGGCCACCTACGATGGTCATCAGGTCAGTTTGGGTTTGTGCAATAAGCTGCATGAAGCCCCCTTCTCACTTTCGTGGATATGCATCCCGGAAGGTCACGGGGTGAAACCTTGTCCATACCTTGGAAATCCTTAGAGCATCCGGGAGGATGAACCGGGATATTCCATCATTGTGCCGTGGTCTTGTTTCAACCATGGTGGGATATGGGATTTTGGCATGCTTTGGTAATCCTTTGGATTTCTGCGGAGCCCGTAACGTTGTGGTACATGCCATGACATCGCTGGGAGGTTTTTCAGAAACGCCAAGGTGGTGCTAAGGTTATAGTATGGGCTTGCTACGGTTGTTTTTGCACGTCATATGGTACAAGTCCGGCACGTTATATCATCAAACCACACCCTAGATCATATTCGTGGGCAACGGTGATCGCCACACACTGGTTTGTCATGGTAAGAGACCGTGTGACCTTCCGGGATGCATATCCGTGAAAGTCGGAACGGGGCTTAACATGTTTTAATGATGGCAATTTCACATTTTTAGCTGATCCTGCTGTGGTGGAGGACCTATAGAAATGGATTCTATCTATCCGTGCATCTGTGACCTTCTCCACACAATTACTCAATACCAAGTCATCACAGTCATCTCACAACCCTGTCTTGTGAGTTCAGAGGGTGCCAACCTTGACCAGGATCTTCTGGGCTGAATCAGGGATGATTCAAATATCCCCTGACTTGTGTAAATAAATCTCAATTCAATTCATTTATATAGCGCCAAATCGCAACACGAGTCGCTCCAAGGGGCTTCACAAAGGTAAAGTCTAACCATACCCACCAACCTGAGCAAGCACACTGGCAGCAGTGGTCAGGACAAACTCTCTCAGGTGTTTTCTTTGTATGAAGAAACCTCAAGCAGCCCAGACTCAGAGGGGTGACCATCTGCTCTGGCCATACTACCAATAACAAATAAAACAAAGCACAACAAAGAATTATCAAACACGCAAGACGGAGGAGCTGCAGCTAAGCATCCAATTACTCATAAAGTCCACTGGCCGTATTCGCCGGTTGACCAAACAATCAAGCGGTAAAGATCATGGACCTGTGAAGTAGAACACAGTTGGGATCATCAGTGAGTTGACAGTTCACTGAACGTCCCAATCCCCCAGTGTACTCCTCATTTCGTTAGCAGGCCCCACCAATCTCCAGTGAAGGCACAACCAGTCCACACAATCAGCACCGGTCCACGGGATCCACAGTCCAGAGTTCGATTTAGCGCCGTCCCTCTCATC
>OMMV01233073.1:0-10159 GCA_900302635.1 Chatrabus melanurus | reverse complement strand
TTTCTATGTTGCCAGTGAAAAAAATGTCCCACAGGGTCTAAATTAGCATATTTCAAAGCCACCAAAGTGTCATATCTCAGTAGAAAATAAGTCGATTTTAATTATCTTTGTGTCGATATTATGGTTTTTCATGGTGCTGAATACAATAATGTTTCCAAAGCAATTGGAGGTCAAGGTCACATGATTTAGGTAAAGGTCAGGGCAATTTTTCTGAAAATTGCTTTATTTTTGCTTCCCGAAATGCATCATTTTCACTCTCCTCCCATAAAAATTAGAATAGAAGGTTGATTCTTGTTTTTGAAACATTCATTATAAACGTAGTTTGTGTTTTAAATGTTTTTACGTTTGTCAACACAACTTACATTACCCGGATACATCTTGGTTGTAAACTCTGCGTAGTAGCTTGTAGACTTTGATTATGTATGAATTATATTCACTACAGCAGAATGCAAGTAAAGTTATTGCTAATTAACTTCCTTAGACCTTAGCATCATTGATTGATAGGATTTGCAAAATAGGGGGAAAGAATTAATTTGACTGTACTGCCCCGTCCTTCACCAACAAGCAAACCGTGTTGTGTAGCTAATGTGGGTGATTGGCCTGATTCATGGTTGTAAAATCAATAAAGAACATCAATCTACGCTTCCTTTTCCTTCACTTAAACCTCTCCAGCACACCTTTCTCTTGCTGTCATTTCATTTTTTCCCCCCACTGATTCCTCTGTGTGGGCCAATCATCATTCAGCACTGACCTTTAGCTCTGAAAGTCATTACTCCATCTTGTGGATTCCGTAGTGCAAATCCCCCCACTGCGTTCCCGGTCAGCCAAAGCCTTTCTCCTCCCGTGCCAGTCTCCACCACCACGCTCCATCACAGAAGCCGCCCTCATAGCCCACAGAATCTGTTCACCAAACTTTCCTTTAATTCAGTCAAAATGTTTTGCTTTTTCTAAAATTGCTGTAGTATGTGGGTTGGGGATGAACCTCCTCCTGTCTCTATGTGGAAATCTCTGATCTCAGAGGTTGTGACTATGGAAAAACTTGGGACACTTCGTTGACGGAAGATCTCGTCTTTTTCTGCAGAAATGGACAAAGTCACTGGAACATTTGGGAGTCGACTATAATTTGGACAAATAGATAATATGATGAGGATCTGAACTGGAAGCAATGGACTCATGCGATGCACCTGTTGTTGTATGTTAATAACACAAACTCTGATGTGAGTGCAGTGTGTTATTGGTTTCACAATCTTCTTTTCTTAAATGGACCAGTCTTGTAGTTGTTGGTTATGTGTTGTTTGTATATGCGATTTGAAAATTGAATAAATACAATTTGAGGGGGAAAAAAAAATTGCTGTAGTAGCCAGAAAATTTGTGTTTATTTTTGTGTAAACAATCTTCTTGTTCTTTCAGCTGCTCCTGTTAGGGGCAGGAGCCAAATTACGTAGAAGCCAGCGATATCCAACTTATAAATTACAAATTATACGTCAAAAAGAATAGATTTTGTAATGAACATTCCTGTCATATCATTGGCAAGGTTAATTGATCAGAATTAACTCGAATGCATCGGTTATGGACAAATTTATGCAGAGGTGTTCATGGTACTACCCGCACA
This sequence comes from Chatrabus melanurus, assembly GCA_900302635.1. Taxonomy (NCBI): domain Eukaryota; kingdom Metazoa; phylum Chordata; class Actinopteri; order Batrachoidiformes; family Batrachoididae; genus Chatrabus; species Chatrabus melanurus. The sequence goes on along the minus strand of OMMV01233073.1, from coordinate 8,547 downwards.
TCTTCTCTGCACAAACAACGAGCCATCCGCCCGTGCATGACTATATTTTAACCAGACTATGCACAGAGAGGCGGGGCACACAGACGAGGTCGAGAGGGACACAGTGCTGCAATTAAATCAAACGATATTTTAAATTGTTTAAAACAAATCGAAAAATCAACATGTGATATTGTGGCAGGGCCACCATGAATAAATCTATGTATGGGAAACACTGATGATGATGATGATGAGGACGTTATATGCTTTTGATGAAGACTCGATGATTGCGTTTCGACATGAAAAGCATTTTTCAGCTCTCTCTGCAGTATTGTGCACTTTAATAGCCTGAGATGCATATGAGGCTTTGCTTTTAAATGATTACTTACCTTCATGCTTCAACTCATTTTTTGCTATTTACAGCCTGCAGCAGACAACATGTGAGGGCAACAAACCCATCAGTGTTACCTTTTGATGGATTCTAGTGATGACCAGTGACATTGAAACTCGGGACGAGGCCAAGAAAGGCTGAATCATGTGGCACAGCCTTTCTCTACTTGGTGAGTTCATGGGACGGCATTACACCCTGCAGTAATGTGTTTTCTGTTGTATTTATGTGCATGTGAGTAGTCTGTTTGAATATTAAATGCTTACATGTTCCCGCATATACAGTTGAGAACATAAGTTGACATACACCTTGGCTAAAAACCTCAAACAATGTGCGTCTTAAGTCAGTTAGAATTATTTTATTTCCAAATAGTTATTTAATTTAATAGTTATAAGATATTGATTCTTTTATTTGTCCCTGTCAGATTTTCAGGCGGTCAAGAGGTTACATACACCAAGATGAATGCCTCTTCAAAAAGCATGGAATATTCTCGAAGATTCCAGAAATAGATTTAATTATTTGGAAAAGCTTCTGAATGAATAACTGGAATAATTTGGGGCTAATTGGGACACCTTTGGCTGTATTTAAGGGACTACCTGAAGAACCAGTGCCCTCTTGCGTTTAAGAATAGATCAAAAATCTAAAGGCGCAGTTACACCTAAACGTTTGGGCCAACGTAGACGAACTTACTTGCAAACGTCGGTGTCTGCTAGTCTCCGCTGGGCTTCGCCATCCTCCGCCGTTCTCCGCTGATGAATGCCGACCATGTCCAAAAATTTTAAACATGTTTCAAATTCCTCAGCATTTCCTGATGTACCTCTGGCTACGTTGGAAACTGTTAGAGAAAGCTAATCTCTGCTACGATCAAGTTAGCCTCCGTTAGCCGAAGTTACTGGTGCGATCGTCTACGCAGAATGCTGCTTCGCCCTGCCTGCTCAGAATCACTGGACAGTGGTGTGTCGACCCTCTCTCCCGCACGTTGCCACGTTGGCAAAGTCCCGCTTCTTCTAATGGAGCGCTGGCTAACGCCCGCCTCTACTAGCACCATGTTGTGGAACGCCGTGCTGCGTTAGAGGTTCGCTACCTAACTCCAAAACATGAATTTTGCTGACATTTGGCCAATTTTCTCAACTTTGCCCTGCGTTCACCACATGCTGGGGTAAACCTTATAGTGTGACCGCGCCTTAAAGAATTAAGGTAAGACTTCGAGAGCAAAGTCAGCTGCAAACCACCAAATGTCAGTGAGATTGCAAACATAGTGCAACAGCTGAGTGTGGGAGAAGTTCCAGTTCTTCTGGCATTGCAAGCAATCTTCGTTTCAATCAGGAGATGGGTATCATCCCGGCAGACTGGTAGAAAGGACTCGTCCCTATTTGTAAAGGAAAAGGTCATCGCCTGGACCACAACAACTAAGGGGGTGTTCCACTGCTCTCTGTGCTGGGAAACGTACTTGGAATGGTCATTCTTAACAGGATTCAGTCCCGGTTACTTGAGTTACTAGTCTGGGTTCACACACAAGAAGTCAGCCATCAACTGCATATAGGGTTGCCAACTGTCCCTTGAAATAAGGAACGTCCCGTATTTAGAACCAAAAGTACGTGTCCCGTATTGAGCTAGTTTAAAAATCGTTTCTCACACACACACACACGGCAAAAAATAAATTCACCACGCCAGGAGGTCCTGCCAACGAGGTGTTCCTTATTTATGCATCCTAGCTAAGCGAGTACTCATTGAACGCAAGTGCGAATATCACCAGCGCTTCATTGCGGCCTATGACTTTCACAAAGCATTCGAATCGGTTGAAATTCGAAGAATCTATTTTGTTCAAATTATTAGGGGCACAATAACCAAACCCATGAAACTTGATCATATTCAAATTTGAACCTGTCCTGATAAACTTTGTTCAAGTTTTGAGAGGCACAATAAAGTGCGAGTGACACATAGATACATGCACACACTGATGGGAGTGCATTTCTACATCCAAATTCTGGCCTTATGGCTAGCAGGAAATAATAAGGCACAGGTCCTACAGGTAGACCCTTACAGCCAAATGTCCCTCCAATTAACCTCTACTGCCAATTAGTCAGTCAGAAGCTTTTCCAAGTAATTCCATTAATTTCTGTAATCTTCCACAATGATAAAGAAGCCATTCATCTTGATATATGTAAACTACTGACAATCGGACATAATGAAGAAAAACGAAAACAAATTTATTTTTAGCTATTATTTGTAAATGACTGAGTGGAAATAAAGTAGACAAAACAGAGTGACCGTGTGAAGGATTTAGTGTCATCTAGTGGTGAGGTTGCAGATTGCATTATGCTGTCGCCGATCACAATATTGTTTCCCTTCACGTTTTCGTTTCTTTGGCGACGGGGATTCATGCTCCCTTGCCTTTTCTTGTGAGCCTCCATTTCACAAAAATGAGGGTTCTCAAACTTGTTAGCCTGCACGAGCAACCAGTAGACCGTGTATAGTTGAGCAGCCACTGATGCCTCTTCTTTTTTTTCCCTTTAGTCTGCCATGCACTGCAAAATACAAAAGATGGAGTAAGTGTGTCCCTTTTGAGCTACTGTATCAACATGGTGCTGCAACAATGAGGGGGGCCGCTCCCATGTAGGTACGAAGGGCTCATTCTAAGCTTATGGAAACACATGGATTTGTTGTTGCAGGTAATATACACTAATGACCAGATGGTTATGAATGCTGTATTCCATTTCTGCTAATAAGCACACCTAAATCCTACACACTGTAGCTTTAACACACACACTGTTTGACAAAATGGAATATATACGCAGTAGGGGAAGCTTGAGTTTGAAAGTTTTTAGCCAAGTTGTATGTAAACTTAAGTGTGCAACTGTAAATTTTACATTCTATAGTATTTGTGTATATGACAATATTATAACAAAACACGCAACACACAATACAGTACATTTGTGATGACACAATCACACAGACGACCTTGCTTAAAAGTACTTTAGCAGTGTCAAAGAGCTGAAAAGCAAATGCCATAAATTAAGACTACTTCCCCCGATTCCAATGTACTACTATTTATGATTGTTTATACATTTACTTATTTTATTCATTAATGATGACATTGGTGTTTACATACAAGGCATATGCTGCAGAAAGTGGAGGCTTATCCAAATCAAAAATCCATGCAATTAGGGCATGGACCCTAGTAAGAAATACAGGTAAATAATTTGTGTTTGCATAACCATAGTCAAGTGAATCTCGCATGTGTGGGTGGGTGCGCGATAAGATTTGCATTCACTGATCTTTTGTCTTTGGTACATTGAGATTACTTGTTACTAACTGAGCCACAGCCATAAAACTTTTGTCATCCTGTTCTGCTCTCTTCTTTCATCTCTTGATTTTCCTTTTTTTCCTCCTCGTCATACTGACCTGAGCCGCCTCTGTGTTGCCCTGGCAACAGTCTTATAGAAAAAGCTTGTTGCCTTGGCCACGTGAGAGAAGCAGGCTTCACAGGAGACAGAAAGGTGAAAAGATGGAGAGAGAGAGAGGGAGATGTTTACGTATCGATTGATTGAATCACCTGATCTGAAAACCCTGGCTACCAACAGGTTCCACTCTGCGGTGTAATGTTACTAAAAACATTTGTAATTATTCCTCACAAGGAGTACTTCACCACTACCCAAAGCTGCATGCTTGACAGCAGAATAACTGATACCGAGTGACGACTTTTGGCTTGGAGACTCACGTCTCGTCTCATTCTGCAACCTATGCATGATTTATAACCTCCAAGAAGCACTTCAGCTGAATAGACTTCCTTACATAACTGACCTAGAAAGTAATCAGAAGACTAGCACAGAACTTATTTTGATAACGTCATCAAGAATTCCTCACAGGTCATTACCTCAGCTAAGTGATGACAGGGAGCGGCGGTGTAGCCACACAACTCCAGAAGAGGTGCAGGGTTAGAAAATGTGATCATCCCAGTCTGTTAGTGTAAACTAGACGTGGGAGAAAATCCCCGTCCAATCCCAAATCATCTCCCAATACATGTCAGACAAACTGATTTGGGACTTGTAGTTTTGAGACTTGACAGGAACTTGGTCCCACCTTTGGTGTACAGTAGAACTAAAGGACATAAATCAACAAAAGTTCAGACAGAAATGATTCTTTGGTTAGAGAAGAGTGAATTCAATGTCACCTGCCTGGAGAGCAGGTAGCTCAGTGGGGAAAGGAGTTAGGCTACAAATAAATAGACCTGTGTTAGATCAGGTCACACAACCCGTTTGTGTCCTTGGACAAGACACTTCATCTGCATTGTCCCGGTTCTCCCAGCTGTAATCGGGGCCGCCCTTTGCTGGAGAAGTAATGTTTTTGAGAGATTCTTTCCCTGTTTGGACCCAGACGTGCAATGATCCTGCAGCGCGCTGCCTCCAACGAACGCTGCCTGTTTTAATAGGCTGCGTTCGTGCGACTTCACGTGCACGCGCAGCTGCAGGAGCCCCGCGACTCACAAAGTGATTTCACCGCAACTGAATTGAAATTAATGCAGTTATCACTTTAAAAACAAGTCACAATGACACAAAAATCACACAATTATGTAAACGTTGCAATTAATCTGCAGTTCACATGCGTGCTGAACTGTGGGGGCGGTCCGTACGGATCAACTATGAGCTGTTAGATCACCACCTATCGCGGGTGGCCGGTATAATCAAAATCTCCATCTCTGGGCAAATTTATATCGTCTACCGTTTATACCGCTCACCCCTAGTGTCAAGGACAAACTAGATTACAGACTACGCCAGTATATTATTGCTGTGTGCCAGATTCATGAATGTCAGGTGGAAAACAGCCTTTCATTAAGGGGGTTAGCTTCATTCGTTTCTCACATGCAGTGAAGAAGAAGTGGTGTGGCGCTATACGGAGAGTTGTTTGTCCCAACCTCCACTAACAAGTCAGCAATTTTTTTTACCTCCTTCATTGGAGAAATGGGGGGAATGGGCTCATCCAAATTATGACAACTCCTTCGTCGGTTGGTGGAGGCAATAATGGCAATGGCCAGAATTTCTCTTGCAGAACTGCACTTCTACTTTACTGATCTGTTTATTTTGCTGTGGTTGGATAATAATACAATACACAAGGGTATACATTACTGTGCGTACCTCCAGATTACCCGATCTGGTTGTGTTAAAACATTTTAAAATTTCCTGGCTCTTCCCCTGTATCTGCCCCAAAATACACTGTCTGTTCCAGGTGAGGCCTTACTCTTTCACTAGCTTCATAGAAATTTAATGAATTAGTTTGAGTTATCCTGATTACCATCCAAGTTACATTTTTATCTCACATGTATGGAATTGATGGGGGCAACATGCCTCAAGGTTGAGCTGTTTAGGGATTCACTGTCTTGTTCAATGACACTATGACACTCACCTGCACTTGGGGATTAAACCCCATGACCTTTTAGTTTAGAATAGAATAGAAGCTTTATTTGTCATTGCATTAATACAGTGTATTTACACAACGAAATTCAAGATGCCACTCCTGATCAGTGCTTTTAAAAGAATAAATATTAATAAATATGTGACAACCAAACAAACACCAAACACACCCCCCCCTCCCCAACATACCCTTCACTCTCTCTCTCATACACACACGCCCGCCCACACATACAAGATATATAATAAAAGACAAACATATGCTGTCTGACACCCTTCCATCCCTCCCAGACAACACACCCCCTCCCGCACACATATGTGTAATAATAGGGGGTTACGTCAGAAAAATAATAATTACATAATATAAAAAAAATAAAATAACGTCCAGAGGTAGTGTGTTGTCTGGGAGGGATGGGGGATGGGTTAATGTGGTATACGGGCAATATTGCACAGTTATTATTTGTTCAGTGATCGTATGGCCCAGGGGAAAAAGCTGTTTATTAATCTGGAGGTGCGTGCCTTCATTGACCTGTAGCGCCTGCCAGAGGGAAGCAGGTTGAACAGGTGGTGAGCAGGGTGGGCAGCGTCTTTGAGGATGGATCTAGTCCTGTTGAGGCAGCGAAAGTTGGCAAGCTCTTCCAGGGAGGGCAGAGGGCAGCCTATGATCTTCTGGGCTGTGCCTATAACCCTCAGCAGAGCCCTTCTGTCTGCCGCCGAACACCCCGCATACGATGCGGTGATACAATAAGTAAGTACGCTCTCAATGATTGACCGGTACAAGGACACCAGCAGCTTCTGTTCGAGATGGTTTTTCCTGAGAATTCTCAGGAAGTGTAATCGCTGCTGGGCCTTCTTTGTTATTACTTTTGTGTTTGTGGACCAAGAGAGCTCTTCAGAGATGTGTACTCCCAGAAATTAAATGATGGAACCCTTTGCACACAGTCGGCATTCAGGTGGAGTGGGGCATGTGCTGGGCGGTTCCGTCTGAAGTCTATAATAACCTCCTTGGTTTTTGTTGTGTTCAGCAGTAGGTTATTTGATGAACACCATGTTGACAGTTGCTGGACTTTATCTCTATACTCCGTCTCGTCTCCACCTGAAATGAGTCCAACCACCGTGGTATCATCTGCAAATTTTATAATGAGATTGGAGGGGTGAGAGGGGGAACATTCAGATGTGTATAGTATGTACAGAAGTGGGCTCAACACACAGCCTTGGGGAGAGCCAGTGCTGAGTGTAAGGGGGGAGGAGAGTTTGGTGCCGAATCTCACTTGTTGTAATCTGTTGGAAAGGAAGTCCTTTATCCAAGCACAGGTGGAGGGGGGCGGAGGTGTAGGCCCAAGAGTTTGTTGATCAAAATGTCAGGGATTATTGTGTTGAAGGCTGAGCTGTAATCTATGAAGAGCAGTCTAGCATAGTTACCTGGGTGTTCGAGGTGGCTCAGCGTTGAGTGGAGGGTGATGGCAATGGCATCCTCAGTAGAACGGTTTGCCCTATAGGCAAACTGGTGAGGATCAAATGATGGTGGGATAGGGGTCCCCGAGGACCAGGGTTGGGCACCACTGATATACACATTGTGCTTGGCAGAGTTCGCCAAGCATTTGCCACGCAACTAAACATGCTAAAAAGCACCGAACGACAGAGCTCAGAGCCGCTGCACTCACGTGTGCCGCCATCTTGGTACTCCTCCCCTGCCATCTTGGTACTCCTCCATCCATATCCATGCTGTGACGGTTAGTGTCTGTGCCTGTCCTTCCTCTGCCTCATCGTGTTCAACAGTGTTCTGTTTGTGTTACCAGTTTTAGATTTATATTATTTCACAGTGTTCTGAATTTATTTGTTTAGTGCTCATTGTTTTCTCTTGTGATTATTTCTAAGTGTTTTCTGTTAATTTCTAAAGGTTCTCGGTTTTGGTTGATTTCTGTTTTAGTCACTTTTTGTTCATTTCCTGTTTTATTTTGAAGCCCTTGTTCCTAGTGTGTTTTTGTAGCTTTCTTCCTGTGTCTCTCCTCAGCTGTTCTTCATTACTCATTACCCTCACCTGTCTCCAATTTACAATCACCTCCTAGTTTATTTAAACCCTGTGTTCCTCCCAGTGCTTGCCTGAACGTAGTGCATTTTTTGCTGTCACCTCGCCATTATTTCCAAGGTTCCTAGTATACCTTTTGGTTGACCTCTCGTTGCCAGACCTAATTGATCCTTTCGTGTTTTTGTGAGTTTGCCTGCCGTATTTGACACTTTCGCTGTTGTTAGCCTTTCTGTGTATCGACCTTTGCCAGTCTCTGATTAGCCTCCTGCCTGCTCCCTCACAGACACTGTTGCCTTTTTGGACTGCTTACCTGTGTACCAACTTCTGCTTGATACATGAAATCCAAAAAACCCATAAAAGCCCTAAATGCACAAAAAGAGCTTATTATCTCTGTATAACTTTTCGTCCATCCATCCATTTTCTCAACCCGCTTATTCCAGTTAAGGGTCGGGGGGTCTGGAGCCTGTCACAGCGGTCACTGGGCGAGAGGCAGGGCCGACACAGATAGACAGACAAACGCATTCACACTCCCACTCACACCTACAGTCAATTTAGAGTCACCAGTTCACCGAACTTGCAGGTCTTTGGAGGTGGTAGGAGGCCGGAGCACCCGGAGGGAATAACTCCCCATGATGATAAAATATTTTTCAAATATTGTTTCTCTCGGCGACACGAAATCAAAAATATCATTTATGCCTCAGACGTCTGCTCACACATGGATTTTACTTTTCGACCTGCTGCCTCTC
>OMMV01233038.1:0-11006 GCA_900302635.1 Chatrabus melanurus | reverse complement strand
CTTTGTAGCCTGAGAAGGACGGAGAATTATATGTTCAAAGGAGTCAAACTTAACACCCTTATGAACCATTAGTCCAAACCCAGATTTATGGATCAATGCAACACCTCCACCTTGTTTCGTATCACGAGCGACGTGACTAAACGTGTACGCAGGTGGGCAAGCCTCAATTAACGGCTGATTAACATTTGGTTTCACCCATGTTTCACATAAACCGATCATGTCTAGACGGTGTTCCAGGGTTAGGTCATTAATCAGTAGCGATTTAGAAGACAGCGATCTTATGTTAATAAAGCCAATCTTAAGACAGTTAATAGATTCAGCAGACGCTACATTTGAGCTAAGGAATGATTTTGTCTTAATATGGGTCAGATGTCTTCGTTTTGGTTTACATAAATCTAAGGGCCAATCTGCACGACACCACGGACCGAAGGCGGTTCCGTGGTGTCGTGGATGTGGAAAACCGCAGCACCAGCGCATGCTTCCAGACTTGACATCCGTGAAGCATTTGGTTTTAAATCACTTTTCCTCCCTTTTGGATTTATTTTATCTTTATTAATCATCATAAAATCCCAACTTGAAATATTGGCACTCCATTTTATTTATTTTGATACACGAATGAGACAAAATCAGTAAATTTGTGAGAATGACAGCCACATATTGAAAGGTTGAGTGCATTTCTGTGTGTGACTTGTTTGCCGTTTGTGTGAGTACAACTCCTGGTCTTTAATTTGCGCAGCACCCTGGCAAAGATGATTAATGGGATTCCTATGCTTTCAGATAGGTTCTCACAGGTGATTTAAAGGTATAATAATCTTTTACGATATTGCTCTGTGGATTCCAGGCCATTAAAATAACACCAAATGCGTTATAGGAACACAAACTGTTCATTTAAAATAAATAGCTGGCCGAGCCAGGACTGGGACCAGACACTGGGGAGCTATTGCAAACGTGTCACTTCTCTGGCTGTTTGCAAGGAAGAAAAATGGAAAACATTTATTGTGGCCCACATCAAATTGTTGGAATTCTGCGCGTGTACACACACACACACACACATGTATGTATATATATATATATACATACCCCCCACTCCAATTTTAGCATCTCCCTGAATAGTGTAAAATAAATCAATTTTAAATTTGTCATTTTAAAAATGGCAAACTATTAACACATTATTGGAGACATGGTTTCTTGTAAATTAGTTAAAGCAGCAGTATGATTTTGCATCTTGACTTTAACAGTCATCTATCAATATCATTATAAAAGATGTGCACCTGCATGCTGATCACACAGTTTCAACATCCTACAATGGTCCTTCATCATTCATAGTTGTTATACATAGCAGAAGCTATATCAAGTATTCAAAGTTTGAGGAAACATTCTTTGATTTTTGACACTAAAAATTGAAAGCCACAATATTCAAACACATGGAAATCTGCTTGTACTCATGTAGGCCTAAAACTGAGGTATGGTGGAGCAACCACAAATGTAATAATCACCCACAAATATAACAACACCCACAAGTGTGGGTGCTACAATGGTCAGGTGCAGAGCTGGTGAAACGTCAGCAACAGTTTGCCAGAAGGCACATGGGAGAACTGAGCCTAGATTTTTCTTGTATGAAAATCCTTCTCTGTTCCAGCCCACCATGAAGCTGTGACTGGTGATGTAACAGACAAAAGTTGCACTGTGCAGTTTCTCCAATCACAGTAACAGAAGTATACACTCATCGGCCACTTTATTAGGTACACCTTGCTAGTACCTGGTTGGATTTGCTGCTGTAGCCCATCTACTTTAAGGTTGGATGTGTTGTGCGTTCAGAGATGGTATTCCGCATACCTTGGTTGTAACAAGTGGTTATTTGAACTACTGTTGCCTTTCTATCATCTCCAGCCAGTCTGCCCATTCTCCTCTGACATCAACAAAGCATTTTCGTCCACACAACTGCCGCTCACTGGATATCTTCTCTTTTTCAGACCATTCTCTGTAAACCCTCGAGATGATTGTGTGTGAAAGTTGCTGCCATGTGATTGGCTGATTAGCTATTTGTGTTAAGAAGCAATTGAACAGGTGTAACTAATAAAGTGGCTGATGAGTGTATATCTCTTTCAGAGTTGTCATAGGTGTCTTGGTGGCTTCCCTCACTTGTCTTCTTGCACTCTTTTTGAGAACTGCCAACTCCAGACAAATTTACCATATAGTACCATATTCAGTGAATTGGAAATGTTCATGTATCCATCTCCTGACTTGTCTGAGGAAAACCGTCCAAAAAATTGATTTGTATTTGCAATAATCCTTATATTTAGTTTGTCCAATTACTTGCAGCCTCTCAAAATGGAGGGACTGTATATACAAATGGCTGTAAGCTCTTAATGGTTAATGTGATTTTTTTTGTTGAGCCATTTGAATTAAAACTGAAAGTCGACACTAGAATCACAATTTGAATGTATCATTTCAACTCCATTGTGGTGGTGCACAGAGGTAAAATTACAAAAATTGTCACTGTCCAAATACTTGTATACCCAACTGTATATTACATTCAAATTTATGACTATTGATGTCTGAAGCCACAGCATATAGTCAAAGGGACTTTTGGAAGCCTCAAGGAAGAACGTCTTTTCATGACAAGCAGCCAACAAGGTGTTGTTTTACTTCCAGCATGTGAATGAAGTGTGTTTATGCTAAATGCTAAGCGCTAAGCTCCATTTGTATTCTCATTTGTCTGCAGGCGATGCCTTGTATATATTTGTTGATGTGGTTTGTACTATGTTCATTTACATGTAGTTCTCACGGCATGACTGAAGGCTTGGATACATCAAAGAGATACGTGTCCAGTTAGTAAATGCCCATTTCAAAGAACTGACCTGTGTCTGTTATGTCCTGAAGAGAGCTACAGAAACAGTCTAATGCTGCACAGCTAATTTGTAAAACTGGCTGACCTTTGCTTTCAGGTCAGCATCCAACTGCCTTCTAAATTCTGAATGAATAGTTGAAATGCAGACAATGACACGCTGTTGCTTTCAGTCTAACTTTTGCTCCAGCTTTAGCAGTACATGGGGATATTGCCAAAAGCAAATCCCCATGTACTGCTGAAAAAGTCCCCTTGAAAAGTAGTCTTCTATAGACAATAGAAGCTACAGGCGGTGTACTCCTGGATGTCAAGCTTCTAAAACACGAGACAGCTTTCAGACTGCAGGGAGAGACAAGGTGGCTCAGCCAATAAAGACAGTCTGCTATTCAAGACTGGAAATCCCACAGATATCTATGCTTACAGCCCCACCATACCATCTACCAACACTTACACAAGCACAGCGTTAGGATTGGCTCACTTTTATCATCAATGAAAAATAATTTACAGGTGCTATAAATGATTCAGTGCCACTAGATATCACACTAGTAACAGCATCTCAGATCAAAAAATCAAATTTTCTGTTTTTGATATTGTTTAAGGCGCAATCTCGCTATAACGTTTACCCCAGCGTTTGGCAAAGAGGAATAAATTGGCCAAACGTCAGCAAAAATCACATTGTCGGAGTTTGGTAGTGAACCTCTAATGCAGCTCAGCGCTCCACAACGTGGTGCTCGCGGAGGCGGGCATTAGCCAGCGTACCATTAGAACAAGCGAGACTTGTGCCAACATGGCAACGTGCGGGAGAGGGGTTTGACACGCCACTGTCCAGTGATTGTCAGCAGGCAGGGTGAAGCAGCACCCAAACGTTAGCTATTTGGCAAATATATTACAATGGAACCTTGAACAAATAATGTTCAAGTGAATGGAAATATTTTACAATTGACTTGTCCTTACATTTCCTATCAGCTGTTTTTAGTCAATAAATCCGACCATTAGTGATTCAGATGACATACTTTATACCCCTTTCAATCCATTATGTATAGTTTAATAAACAGAACAGAACATTTGTAAATTGTTGCTATGCTTTTACTTTGGGCAGTCCTATCTCTTTTCTTGCTGATTAAAGTGGACTAATAGATTTCTGATGTCAAAGGATACAACCTAATTAATTTGTAATGTATGAACTTTACACTGCACCCAAATTGGACATAGTCCTAACTGACCCAATCTTGTCAAGAGGATCAGGCTCATGCAGCTGTACAAAGTAGTCGACCTAATGGGGCTGTACTGTAGAGTTACTTGTCAGGACCATTCCATCACGTGTCATGACTGTGGCGGCACAAGATGTACATTTGGAGGAACGGATGCTTAGATTCCTCTCTATGGACTGCAAGGGTCACTGGAGCACAGGTGCTGTATTGCCTGCTCACAAATTTCTCCAACAACTATCTCCTTGACTACCATTGGTTCCTTCACAGCCCTACTTCTCAGCTCCCTGTACAGCACAGAATTAACATCAAACCATACACTACAGACCAGAGCAGGTATTTCAATGGGATTGTGCCAGTCCACCCAGCTGTAAATGGGTACTGGCCTTGGCTGTGAAAGTAATCTATGATGGACTGGTGTCCAAGGGGAGTCGTAGACCTCAGGGCTTGTATATGAATTGCATCTTCTTCATACACTATGACTCTCATGGATAATAAGAGTGCCCTCTGAGACTCTGTAAACATGAAAGACTCCAGTGCAATCCCCAGATGCCTCCATGGACTTGTTATGAAGGAACTCTATGGTCAGAGCTTACAAATCTGGCACTACTATAGACACTGCAGTTCTGCAGGAGTCTCCAGCATCTTGGCACAAGAACATGATTGATGCCTTCTCCTACACAGCCAGTCATGAAATAACATGTCCAGTGGTGCAGCTTGGGATACTGGAACCAGAATCGCCAGAGCAAGTGCCACTTCTTTGGGACACTAAACACTAGAGGGACTAGACCAACTGTAGGTGTACCCACCGACCAATCTGGTTACTCCCCAGTCTGCGAGCATCTGAGAGCTCTGCCACTGCAACGCAGAGCATTTAAGCTCCCTCGACAGCAGTGAAAGATGGTCGCATTTAAAAATCAAGTAATAATGTATTATAGGCCTTGAACCTGGTTTGATCTGCCTTTGGCCTAAGATGGACTTGTCTACAAACAAATTCTGGAAATCTAAGACCACAACAATTAAATTGAGAGGACTTGCTCTGTGTGAAATACACAAATAAACATTTATTGTGGAATATATAGATATATATAGCAAAGACACCTCAATTTTCATGTTATAATAGTAAAAAAAGACAATGGAAGACTTTCCAGAATGTCCTTCTATCCATTCTAATTCAAAGTAATACCATTCTGATAAAGACGCTTGAGGTCAAACATTAAAGAGAGGCCAAAAAACAGGTGAATTAAATTTCTATAAAGGTTGGCTTGTAAATGCCAGGTCCCTGTGATAAAAATGAGTTTGCTTTGGGCATTATTTTAACAGCTCCCCTGATCTTTTAATATTGCTCCTCTTTTGCTCTCCTGAGAATATCACACCTGTTCTCTCCTTTCGCTGCTCTCACATAGATCTTTTATGCCAAGAGCTGTCTAGGAAACAGACAACAACTTGAGAGAGACCAAGGACTCGATCTTAATGGTAGATGCAAAATTAAGATGCACAGTGGGCCCAAATCCATTTCAGGTTTGTTTTAGTTCACCTTGCTATTTAAGCGGAAGGAAATACTGTTGCGAACCCAGGCACTGGGCGCAAAGGGGTTGGATTTACTATGTTCATTAGGCATGGGCATGTTGTAATCTGAACATGATACCAACCAATCAGAGTGGCATCTGGCCATCCCTTTAAAGAGGAGTGCGCCAGGCACACAGGGCTGTGGTATGGGGAACTCGGATGCAAGTGAAAGGATTTCTGGTGAGTTAATAGACTAGCACCAGCCTGTCAGCGCACAGCAGAAAGCGGCCATCAAGGATCCCTGAAGTGAAGCAAGGCAGCAGCAAGATGACGTTTTGTATTTTTCCATGAGTGTTTATTGTTATTTCACGTGATTGCTTTCAATTCATCGCATATAATGTCAGTCGTGTCCAAGAGACAATGCAACTGTCACGATCCGTCCCTTGTCCTTGTCTGGTGTCCTGCTTATTAAATGTTGGTGGTTTTGTTCTTGGGATCTTGTGCACTGTTCCTTTAATTCTGATTTTAGTTGTTAGTGACTTCTATTTTCAATTTCAGTGCACTTATTTGCATTTGTCACTTTCATAATATATCATTGTGTGTGTTTGAATGTTTCTTTAAGCAGTCTTGATTTCGCGATCAACAATTTACCGCCTTTTTTTCACGTCACTGCATATTTTCTTATTTACCGCATAAATTGTGCATAAAATGACAAAAAAAAACAACATAAGTGCAAAGGACCGAGCAAAATAGTATCCTGTGCTTCAGTCTCGTGCAGCACGCGATGGAGCATTTGAAGAAAAGGCACAAACAAACAAAAGTTGCTGAACTTCAAAGGAGAATGATGGTGGCAGGAGCAGAAAGGAACAAAGTAAGAAACTGTTTCAATATATTGTCATATCTGTGAATGGAATATTTTGGTTCGCCGAGCCCAACTGTGTCATGAACCACTGCTTTGTAGTACCTCGCTAGGAATAGAGTGCAGTCAGAGACAGCCAGCTGCAATGCAACGTTGTCTTTGGTAATAAAAATGAAAGCTATCCAAAAGAAAAAAAAAAGTCACAGAACGGTGTTAGATATGATGAGATTAACCTGCTTCTTGTTTCCACTGGGGTCTTCAACACTGAGGTACCTGCGAGCTAGATCATGCCCACTGAAATGGTGCCACATGGCCAACATTTCATACCTGATGTTACTTCACAATGCAAGTGAGACTCCTCATCTGAGTAACCATTCATTTGATACAGTCATTCCACCGGTACCCAAGGATCCTCTGAAGAGATCCTAAATAGGTAAAAGTTTCTTTGAAAATAGCAAAAAAATTAAACTTTTGTCGAAAACTCATTTATGTCAAGATCCCTACCAAATATACAATATAGATATATGGACTGAGCCTTCATTTGTGCCAGACATGATTTTCCTAGGCAGGGCTAATCAAATGCCAAGGTAAAAATTACTGGTGGGGAGCGTCTCGGTGCATGAGTATGCATTGTTTCTACTATGGAGGTCACTTGGATAGTGGTGAGATGTCTTGAGCATTGGCAAGAGCTCCAATTGGTGCAGAGTAAATTTTTAGATATCTCCTTCCCGGATGACTGATAACTGGCATTGACATACACAAACACTCCTTACATCTCACTCTTCTAAATTCATTTAGAGACTTGAGGTCGAACTCTTGCTGTGTCACTTTGGGATGCCATTGTGATTTGGAGCTATATAAATCATTTGAATTGATCTGAACATTAGTATGCACTCGTAGATCAATTTCTTGCACTTTAAAAAGTGGCAACATAAAAACAGAACACATGGTGTAATGCAGATCTCACCATACCCATGTTGGAAACCGTCAAGATTAGTTGTCATGTGTTTATCTGCCACTCTGCACCAGCCACAGAGCACTATTATTTCATGGGCAAGCACCTCTCCATTTATTGATGACAATTTATTTTCTTCATGGTCCACTGTATTTGGCATGAGTTTTTAAATTGTATCAGACAGGTAATGTGTCTCATTTAAAGGATAATGATTATTCACCTAGCCCGATTTTTGAAGCTGGATACCACATTGTTACCACATTGTGCTGATGCACTGATGTGACCTCAAATACAATGTGTTCTGAGATTAACCCTCACAGTCTAAACCCAATTCCTAATACTTTGAACTGGTTTTTGAAACTTGTGTTGTCAAGTCAGGGCCTTCTGTGTTGCCAATGGGTGACTGCACTCTCTGAATATCAGGTACACAACATCAATTTATGAAAAACAAAGTGGTTTTAGGTTATATTGTCTAGACTACAAATACAGGCTCAATATCTGCACAGCTATTATAAGCAACATATGCACACACACACGACTTATTTTCTCATACATTTCAAACAACTTTTTCAACACATACAGCACATAATTAAGGAGCAAACAAAAGATCAACCTCAGCCTCCATCTTGCCTGGCACACCCTGTCCATAACCACTTAATCCTGTGTGGCTCATTTCATTGTCACCCTTCAGTGACTTTCTACAGTACTGAGCAATAATCATCAAGACAACATCTGAGGAAAATGAAAAGAAATACGTGGAAGAGGTGCAGATTCTCTTTTATTTGCTCCAAAGACCTGGTGTGCTCTCTCAATAAGGTTCAGGTAAGACCAACATTATTAGAAAAGCTCAAAATAAAGGCAGACCAGTGTCACTTGGATTTACTGGGGGCAAAGCCAATCATAACAAATTTAATCATTCTTGTGTGAGTGTCTGCCTCAATCTGTAGAACTTCAGTTAGTGGGTGTGATTTTTGCCGTATGTGTGTGCGCTAGACTTTGCATGCTTGTATTTGCTTGGTTATGCAAATGGTGAAATGTGGCATTTGCTCAGTGAACTTTCCTCAAGGAACAGTATTGTGGGGCCCTATTTTGACAGCGGGCACATAAAGTGTGGTGCAGGTGGATTTGAACCATGTCTGCTGAAACAGTGCTATTTACATAGTAGGAAACAAGGAAATTTGAGTGTTGGGCACAAAGAGGATGGATTAAGTCAGATAATAGACCTTTTTGCAAATAGGCAAAATCGACCCACAATGCATTGCTTCGTGAGCTTTCGCGACATTTCGGCCGACCAAAGTACTTCCGGTAGCTATAATTGCAGTGTGGATGTTATCTTGCAGCGCCGGGAAAATAGCCAATATTTCTACATTGTTTACCATTGCAGTAGTTTTTTGTTCGCATGTGTTATTGCCACATTCTTTAACCATGGATGATCGTGAAGAATTCCAGAATCTGATGGTGCCACAATTGAAAAAAAATCTCGCCGAAAGGGGTGTTCCATGTTCGGGCTAACGATGCCAGGAGTTGTTGAGTCTCACCGAGAAAGTCATCCAATTTTATCCTGTTTTGGAAAAGTGTGACCAGGAAGAGTCACAGACAAAAAGATGGTGGGTGACAAAAGCGGACGGCTATTTTTGCGATCTCAACGGGAAAGCTGTGCTTTGGACACAGGATTAGCAACGTCTTTGCTTACGTGACTGTGGTTGGACAAATGAAAGACTGAAGAAACACAAATGTGCTGATGGCTACCGTATGTTTATTGAACATCATGTTGAACTTGTGGAACTTGAAAATATCGAGGGGGACAATGACTTTGTTTACATACGGAGCCGTGGTAAGCCGGAGCAGCGGCAGGCAGCAGCACGATCTTCTGTGTGTTCCACCACAGGAAAAGTAAAATCGTCAGGATGCAGTTGTGTTGCAGGGTTAGTATTTATTATATTTAATTTAGTTTATCCTTGTCTTATCTGGTTTAGATGTATTTTTTAATGCGGAAGTATGGATGTCTGCCAACCTCGGCCAAAAAGGGCAAAACGAGTCATGCATCCCCTACGGTGGTTCATAAATAACTATATGCAGTAGGGTATATTCGTCATGTTGTGGTCATAACAGAAAATCAGCCAATCAGAGTGGCACCTGTCATTGCCTTGAAGCCAGAGATCATCACGTTCTAGCTCATTGCTATTGAGAGTGTGTACTGAGTACTGAGAATTGAGAGGTTTATGGCAAAGGCACAGATCTGCACGCACAAAGTATAGTAAAATATACACTGTATGTATATATATATATATACACACACACACACACACACACACTGTGCACACAATTATTAGGCAAGTGAGTATTCTGACCTTATCATCATTTCTATACATATTTTCCAACTCCAAGCAATATAAACCTGAATGCTTATTGGATTTGAGAATTCTCAGGTGATATGCATTTGTTTAATAAGGGAGGGTGTAGCCTAAAGTGATAAACACCCTATATCAAGGTGTGCATAATTATTAGGCAGCTTCTTTATCTCAGGCAAAATGGGCCAAAAAAGAGATTTAACAAGACATTCAAAAGTCAAAATTAGAAAATGCCTTTCAGAGGGATGCAGCATACTAGAAATAGCGAAGCTAGCTATTGAGGCGTGATCACTGAACAATCAAACATTTTGTTGCAAATAATCAACAGGGTCGCACGTAGCATGTGGAGAAGAAAATATACACATTAACTGCAAAAGACTTGAGAAGAATTTAACGTGATGCTACCAGGAATCCGTTATCCACCAGTGCCACCATATTCCAGAACTGCAACTGACCTGGAGTGTCCAGAAGTACAAGGTGTTCAGTGCTCAGAGAATATGGCGAAGGTAAGGAAGGCTGAAACACGACCACCACTGAACAAGACTCACAAGTTGAAACATCAAGATTGGGCCAAGAAATATCTGAAGACAGATTTTTCAAAGGATTTATGGACAGATGAATTGAAAGTGACTCTTGATGAGCGAGATGGATGTCCCCGTGGCTGGATCACTGATGGACACACAGCAACACTTTGAGTCAGATGCCAGCAAGGTGGAGGAAGGGAGTGTAAGTTGGAGGAGGGGTACTGGTATGGGCTGCTGTTGTTAAGGATGAGCCAGTTTGACCTTTTCAGGTTGAAGATGGCCTTAAAATCAACTCCCAAACATGCCACCAGTCTTTAGAAGATACTTTCTTGAAGCAGTGGTACAAGAAAAATTCTGCATCATTCAAGAAGGCCATGATTTTTATGCAGGACAATGCTCCATCACCTGCATCCAAGTACTCCACTGCTTGGCTTGCCAGCAAAGGCCTCAAAGATGACAGAATAATGACATGGCCCCCTTCCTCACCTGACTTAAACCCTGTTGAGAACTTGTGGGCCCTCCTTAAACATGAGATTTACAGTGAAGTAAAACAATCCACCTCTTTGAACAGCATTTGGGAGGCTGTGGTCGCTGCTGCAGGAAACGTTGATTGGCAACAGATCAAAAAACTGACAGACTCCATGGATGGAAGGCTCATGGCAGTTATTGAAAAGAAGCGTGGCGATATTGGTCACTGAATATTTTTGAAATGTCAAAAGTGTTTATTTGTTCATTTTGAGTTGTTTGTTATA
>OMMV01233034.1:0-13793 GCA_900302635.1 Chatrabus melanurus | reverse complement strand
TAACCAGATATGGTTTTGCTTACATGCTGAAAAAACATTGCGATGTCACATATTACGCCCAATAATCTTGCTTTACCAACATACATTTCTCACAAGAATATGATCTGCTATCTTCCTTCCTGGGGCCTGTACTACGAAGCAGGATTTGTACTTATCGCGGTAACTTCAGGGGTAGCCCTGGGTTTTCCGTCCTACGAAGGTGTTTCACTTCTTATCGGGGTAAATCACCGCGGTAACTTATGCTGAACGGCTAACCTGCTCCAGAGCAGGTTATGTTCCAGATAAGAGATCGGCGCCTGTGAAAGTCCCGCCTTCTGACCAATCAATTCGCTCGAAAATGGCATGGCCTCGTGGAGCTCGGTGCGTGGATTGTGAGAGGGTCTCTAAGAAGGGCGAGAGGACGCAGCCGTGTGCTTACAGTCCCGCAGACAGTATGCATTGTGCCGCCGTGGGTGATGCTGCGAATCTCAGCAAGAACACTGTGTGCCTTACGACACACAAAGTCATTTCATTGTGCTTTTCTTTACTGATGTCCAGGCACGGCGTCAGGTGGTTCATGCTTCTTAATTTTTTATTTATTTTTTTTTTTAACCCCCGATCGCTGTCCGCCCCACTCTGGTTCTGACGCAGAAGCAGACAGCCCGGTCTAAACTGTGTGATTTTCAGCAATCTTATAAGGTCACTGTGAGCCACACTCTGTGACATGGATTTATTTAAGACCCCAAATTTGATGTGTGCAGACTGAGCGATGTAACAGAGTCACGGGGAACACTCAGAATTAAACGTCATCACATCATCCTGACAAGCTGTATGACAAGCTTTAATGTGACAAAATCTGTCACATTAAAGACGACAAAACTCATTTATGAGAGCAGATTGGACAGACTACATGTTTCTGTGAGGCTGACTGCTTTTTTATCAGCTGTGTAGAAATAAATGACGCGCACTTTTTTTTCTTTTTTTGGAAAGAGTGAGAGCGCTTTTCCTGCACCTCGTCTGCACTCCTGCCAGGGAGAAGGAATGAAAAAATAAATTTAAAAAACTATCTGTTACATCATTTCATGCCCCTGGAGACCCACAGAGACCGTCTTTATGAGTGACCCGCGGATGAACGTCACTCCGTCTGGTTGGAGACACTTTTACGCGTTTCCACAATCAGCGATCTTTTTCCGGCTGTCCTTTCAGCTGCAACTGTGTTGCTTTTTGCCCGGATAATGTGTCTGTATTCCTCATATTTTTGTAATATAATTGTTTGCTCTTCGGCCGTGAAATATGCCGCTCTGCTGCCGGTGTCAGAACACCGGTACACCTGTCCATGTTTGTGATTGGCCATGTGCTGCACACCCCGCCTCTTTTATGTGAACGCGCTCACAGCTCAATTGGAATAACCTGGGTTGAGTGACCGAATTGATAACCTGCTTCGTCGTACCGCTGAGCGAGACTGCAATTGTTAGGGTTACTCAATCCAGATAACTGAAAGAATTCCTGGGCATGTTGAACTCGCTTCATAATACAGGCCTTTGGTCTCTTGTTCAACACTTAGCAATGGCGGCTCCGTTGCACACCTGAAAACCACGTCTGTCCATTCCAGTAATAAAGTTCAATGAGTGAAACTTCAGCACACTGATTGATAAGATGAATGGCTCCCAGCTGAGTAGGGCTCTGTTCACTTCGTTCATACGAAAGAGCCGTTCAAAAGAATCGGATCGTTCACGAACACCACAACACTACTGTAGAACCGGAAGAGCTTTTTTCCCCTGTATGTACTTAAAACGTGTACATATCTCAGAATTAATTGCAAAAGGAGCTAGCTAGGAACCGTTAGCTTCAATTTGCACCAAGAACAGTGAAAGTGAACCGTTGATGAGCTATGCTTGGACAAAGCGGAAGAAGAAAAAAAAGAAGAAGAAGATAGAGAAGTGGTACTTTTTTTCAATGTTTATTAAAGTATGTTAGGGATGGTTTCTAGGCATGCTTTTGGGCTCGGTGGATAGAGAAACCAGCGATTAAGACTTCTAGTTACTTTTTATAGCCAAGCACTCCGTTTTTCCAGAGTTTTTGCTGTGAATTGTTTGTATTGCACTATAGGCACATCCGTGCCATTCCTGTGTATTGGTACTACTGTACCAGTAATAGATATCCTGCTGACAGAATAGAGTGTCATCCATTATCATCTTTTGTTAGAGTTACATTCAGTGAAAATATCAACAAAAATTCTTCAGCTCTGTTTAACAAATAATAGCTATTAATTATGAATATTTTTGATCCTTAATCAATTCTGGGAGAAATGAAGACATTAAAAGACATTTAAATACAGTGATTGTTTTTTATTGCGCTACAACACAGTGTTTACACTGATGAAGCCTGTGGGTGTAAGTCAGTGTGTGCGTGCGTGTGTGTGTGTGTGTTTCAGAGCTCAAGCTCAATTTTGACATCCATTTTAGCCTTGAAGGGTTCCAGCAGGGGGCGTACTTCTTCAGATAGGAACCTGGCCACCTGGAGAAAGAGGATAAGGCAGAAGTGAAGAGGTGTGGCTCAAGGTACAACGTGCACAACCAGAGCATACACCCTCACACCTCGAAAAAATCTTCAATTGTTGAAGGAGACGAGTAAATGGAAGGAGGATCAGGAGCCAACAAAACCACGGTATTGGTCGAATGCGCAGAGCTGCGATTTTTTTTTTCTGCATGTTCTGCAGACAGGGTTACCATCTTTAGCCAACTTTCCCTCAGCTTTCTTGTAAAAGCCAAAACGTGCACACTTTACACTTAAAGGGGTATCTCACCTGATTGTTTTTTCTGCTTTGCAGCGAATTTGCGCTTTTTATTTGTAAAAAAAGCCTCGCGACAGTCGCACATAAAATTTCCCACGACTGCAAAAATCGAAAATCTGTACCAAATCCGTCTCTTTTAGCAGGCAAGTGCCGCGCGACATTCTCATATTAGCGTCAAAGACTGCAAAATTGTCACCTGTAGTGGCGATGGGTTCGCGGTGCACGCCACAAAAAGGCTAAATATATTGCAGCCATACAGACGTGTCACTGCAGTGAGACAATGTTTCGTGACAATCGCGTGTTCAAAAAAATAATAATAATTTGAAAAAATCAGGTTGCAAATTTACTGCCAAAAAATAAAAGAAAAAAGAAAAGAAAAAGAAAATCGCAGGTGAGATACCCCCTTTAGTACTCTTTAGAAGGCTGGAAGATTTCTTCAGCACCATCAGGGCCTTCCGCCATGTTTTCACTCACACATAACAAACCCACGCCACCTGCTCAACCTTCAGCAACAGTCCAAATTACTCTTAAAAATGACAGATAGCTGATGTTGTACCTGCTGGGGAGCACGGCCAATGAAGGTCTTGGGGTCCAGGATGGAGTCTAGCTGGCCCAAGATGGGGGAGAAGTAGGGGTCAGCCTGGACTCTGGCCAGCAGGTCGTTATCACCACCCTCCTGTTTGACCACGGCTGCTGCCTCCTGGGACAGAACGCGAATCTTCTCATGACAGTCCTGGAGAAGAGACGCACAACAAAGATGCAGACCAAAGCAGAAAGACGGTCTGAGAACTAACTATGACAGATCAGTCTTCACACCACCCACACTCTAAAAGGTCAAAAAATATATATATTGCACAATATGACCCCTTTAAATGACAATAACAAGTCCCAAAAAGACATGACTTCTGACTAAGGTAAGCACAAATCTTATTTTTCTGACAGAGTCATGTTTTTAAGAACCACTTGCATTTTCTGGAAAGTAAATCACTTCCACATTGATGTATTTGATCACTATTGGTGTCCAAACATAAAAGAACAGTGTTCAGATCTTGATTTCCTGTGTCAGTAATGGGCAGCTTAACCCTCACGCAGAACAGTTACGTTGGCTCCCTGTACCTGTCTGTTCCCTCCGGCCTTCACCATGGCCATAATGATGTTCTCTGTGGCCATAAATGGCAGCTCGTGGCGGATGTGTCTCTCGATGACTTTGGGGTAGACCACCAGACCCTCTGTGATGTTCTGCAGAGTGCTGAGGATGATGTCGGCTGTCAGGAAGGACTCAGGCAGGGAGATTCTCCTGCACAGGAGTGAGGAGGAGAAAAGAGTCATGCTCAAACCCTTTACAATGATGCCTGACATTCTCACACACACACACACACACACACACACACATATCGATGTCAGGGCGCTGCCATGGAAGGCAGCTCAGCTGCAACTTGGGGATTAAGTGATTTTCTGGTCTGATGGGGATTTAAAGTGAGGAGCCTCTGGTCACAAGCCCACCGCTTTAACCACTTGACCATCACCTCCCCATAAGGTAAGACATTCTTAAGTGACCTTGAGTAGTCACTCAAGGTCAAATCCAATGGTACATTTTGAAATCCCACACATCACTTCCTATTCATGTTCAATAGTAACTATGGGTCTATCTTGCACCATTAAGCCACGATAAGTGATTCAAGTTTGAGTGACCTTGATTTCGACCTTCAAGGATAGTCAAGGTCAAATCCAACTGTATATTTTGAAAGCCCACATACAACTTCTTATTTATGTCCGATTGCAAGTATGGACCTATTGCCTCAGATTCAGGAGTTATAAGCCTTTGAAAAATTTACCCCTGATTTATTTGCATTGGACCAAAATTCTGACCTTGCACTTTGACCTTGCCCTATGACCCCTTAACCTCAAAAGTTAATGTGAGCATCCTTGTGTGGAAGGAAATCCACGTGCAAAATTTTGTTGAAATCCAAGATATTGTGCTAGCCGGCTGACAGAAGCAGACTGATGTCTGGATTAACCAGAAAGCCGTGTGTGGCAAATTAACAAGTGGCAGCAAGTGTAGGCACTACAAGGCCACGTTTACAAAAGAGCAACTCGTGATTGCACATCATTCAGCAGATCGAGAAGTCCTGAAAGTCTAAAGAAGAACTGACCGCAGGACGCTGCAAAGTCTGCTTCCTGAAAGCAGCACTGAGAAGTGAGGTTATGTCGAATGCAGAAGGACTGACGGCCTTTTCACAAGATGATGACTGGTTTGGTGTTTTCACGTCAGCTGGTGCTTTCCCACTGTACGGTCTAGTAATCGATGTTTGCGCAACGCTTCTTTCCACTGAAATGAGGACGTATCAGGGACTTTTCTTCTCTTTTTTTTTTAAGTCCACATCTCTGAAAACATTTCTTTCTTGACAACTAATACAGCTTTCAGGATCGAGTCCCTGTGGAGGAAAAGCATCTATTGTGAATGCTGTTGTCACATCCTGACAACTGTCGTGTCAAACTGTGTTTCGTCCAGTTTCTTCCTTTGCAATTAAACTAAGCCCTCCGCTCTGCTGCCTCTCTTAAAATCAGAGTGTTTTCCTGCACTACTTATAGAAGCCAAAGCAAGGTGGACTCTACAATAACTCTTTGTGAAATATCGGACTTCTACATTATAATTTTATTCAACAACTATCAGTTTCCTGTTGATCAACTCAATTACTCAAATATCGTATTCGATGTGCACTAAATAAATTGTTTTTATTGAACATAGGGTACTTAGAAAATCATTCTTTTAAGCGCATGTTTTCTGGGATTTGCATGCGGGTCTCGTTTTGACACATGAAGCTTTGCTTCATGAAGCAATGCTTCAAGCGCACAATGAAACCTGAGACAGAAATAGCGAGCGGTACATTTGAACTTCATTCCTTTATTTGGAAATTCCACGTTTACAGGGACATCTGGACACCCAATCTTGAACTATTGTCTTGCATTTTACAATGACACGTTTTCTGGGATTTGCGTGTGGGCCTCGTTTTGACACAGGAAATGAAGCGAGGCTTCATGCGGGCAATGAAACCTGATTTATTTACGACATCGACTCAGCTGAGGAACCCTCTCGTCTTCTGAAACGGAAGTAAAACATCGCAAAAGGGCAGGTTTCTGTCCGCGAAGATTATCTTTTGATGCCAACTATTGCTGTGAATGGTGCGAATCCAGGCAATCCGGGTGGCTTGTTTTAATCCAGAAATGGTCTTGGATGCTGGAAATACCACCAGGGACCCTCCCCCTAGAGACCCCACAAAGACCCCAATACTGCACCCATTTCAGCTCTTTTATAACCACTAGGAATCATTTTCAATATCCAAATTGTAACACACCAGAGTTTCTGAGAAAAAAAAAAGGTTAGGTCTGGTGCGAAGGCAGACCAGTGCAATTCACGTGGGTGCGAGCTGACCTGTTTGCACTGTCATCCAGCGTCCTCTCCAGCCACTGAACAGAAGCCGTCTGCAGCGGGTCGGCCAGCAGCGCCACCAGATGACGGGCCAAGCTACAGCAGCGCTCTGCGCGCATTGGGTTCCTCTTGTAGGGCATGGCACTGGATCCTAGAGCGGGCAGAGAGCGGAGGGACGAAAAGCTGGAAAATCATTTACCTGTACTCAGTGGTGGGCACAGTTCTGCTAATCAGCTAACAGACAATTAGCGAAGCTTACTTTTTCGTTAGCGGATTAGCTTTTCAGCTAACGTTGAAAACCATTAGCGGAACTAAATTCAGTTTCTCCAACATTTAAAAAAATATATAAAGTTTAACAGTCAAAAACATTTGTAAAGGCTAAAATCATACATTTTTGTTCCTGTTGGAGTTTATACACTAATACAATAAGCGAAATCAACACATCGCACGAAGGCAACAAGCATCACCTCGAGGAAACGGAGGAGCAGGAGGTCAAACCAGATAAATGCATTAATTCGATTACTAAAATGATTTTCCATGTGCATTTTTATTTCTTATTTATTTAATACTTTCTGTACTGTGAATAAACTGTATGTTGTATGGAAACTAGTGTTTAATTTCATTTGTTCATTTAATTATTTATGTACATCTCGATCATCATCTGATGTTGGCATGCTAAACCTTTTTGGGAAACTCCATGTTTACGCCACAACATGTTAAAATTTCAGCTCTTCAGGTCTGTCTTTCAGGGGGTTTAGAGCCAAACAACCAAGCCAAAACTAAATTCATACAATAAAAGTTCACGGTTAGCCTTGGCGTGTCCCCTGTAAAACACAATGAGTGAATGAATGAGTCCACCTCGTGCCATCATCTTGTAACGCGCCAAATTAAAAGGGCATATAATGAGCTGATAAGATGTTGGTGAACCGGGATACACCAGATCAATACGAAAAGCAACTTTAGTTTGCATCTGTAATATCCCACAGACCCGTCTGCCACCTCCTGGACATGTCCGGTCTTGTTGCAAGGTGTAATTTTATCATCGCACGCATGATGGAAAATGGGAGCAGGTGTGGTTAAAGAAACATGTAGCTTGAAATAAGCTTATTTGTCAGTTTCTTTACTTTCTAAAGCCTCGGTCTAGTGGCCACCAAGGTTATCGCCGCTGTTTGTTTTACTGTCGACCACTCAAGGCTCATTTATGCTCAGCGTTAAATATGCTAACAGACGGAGGCTTAAGCCCGTATCTCACTGGGTTTGCGAGCGATTGGCAAGTGAGACAAATGGCCATTCGTCTAATTTGGCTCTTGGTGTCAATGAAGTCTGAAATTATTCTCTAAGCAGTCGGAATCAGTATCCCTATTCGCCAATTAGTTGCTCGGCTCGATTTCATTCAGGCGAATGAACGACTGCAAATTTTCACTAACTTGTCTCTAATTATTCTCTAACTAGTCTTTTTACTCACCAAGGGGTCTTCAATAGACCACTACCAAGTCGTCCCCCGGGCTATTTCAGTCGCCCGGTTCGCTTCATTTGCTACAAGGTTGGATCACGGTCGAAATCTGGTTGCCAGTCGTTAGCGAGTAATTAACGAATTGAGGACGACAGACATACGGCTGCTAAGCGAATATTAATCAAATACTCTTCAACAAGATGCCCAGCGGTCGTCTAATTCGTTAAACGGTCGTCAAAAAGTGGCAAATATGTCGCCCCAATGTCGCAAAAAACGTGGCCAAATTCGTCTAGCAGTCGTCTAAACCACCAAACAGTCATCTCTCAATGAGACACCAGCCTTATGGCTGCACTCTGTCTACATGTCGCCCGTATTTGTGTGCGTTTTCTGAAAGCTTCCAGATACGGATGAAACAGAGCAGTGCCGCTGGAAAGAGTAGCCACAGTTCAAGTGATACACAACCCTAAGCAAAAGGGCACAAAGAAGACGGTTAACAATGGCAGAGTATTTTGAGGAGAGTTTTATCCACATAATCTTGTCGTGAAGTATTTAGCGGGCCCACAGTCCAGCTCCGTCTACACCGCTGCCTATGCCTTTGCAGTAGAAACATTAGGAATTCTTCACCCGTCACCATGTTCGAGGTTGTCAGAAACTTTCAAGAGGGTCTGCAGTGCCATCTAGTGGACATTTTTCTTAACATCTGTGTCAAAGTGTCACCGTTTGAAATGCACGGATAGAAGTACGTATGTAAACGGAGCATAACTGATCCTTAAGACTTGATCTAGAGAGATTATCGAAAAAGGGGGGTGCTCTGATCACTCCCAGTGCGTAGGTCAGCTCAGAAGCTCCTCAGAGACATAACTTTGGAAAAAATGTGTCTCATACAGTAAATGTGCATGTACAGGACAATGTGCTGCTGCCATCATTACACAGAGTACATATATATAAAAAAGTGACTGTACCAATCTGCTCTTTCTCAAAAGGTTCTTCAATCTCCTTCAGGTTCGCCAGCAGACGAATGTCTGTACAGATCTACAGGAGGCAGACGAATCAAAGATGAGATTCACCAGGAAACTTTCACCAGAAAGACTTTATGCAATATTATTCACAAAGTCTGGTTAATTTTCCAACCTTAAGATAAACCATTTAATCCTTTTCAAATAATATCAAGGATCCTTAAAAACAAATTTTTGAAGTTTTATTTTTAAAAAAAAGTTAAAAATACCACAGCATCATGGACATGATTGATAGTATCCATTAAGCACCACTAGGGGGAGACATGTTTCTAAATGTGTTGCATGTCTGCAGTTTACCTTGTGGACAGTTGCTCCTAAACTGGCCAGGTTGGACAGACAGTCTATGTCCACTTTTCGACTGTATGTTTGCCCAGTTACAAGGTACGCCCTGGGGAGGGTTCAAACCATATTATAAAGTCTGAAAAAGAGACTCGGTAACCTGTAAAAATGTTATAATCCTGAATATGAGGAAAGCAAACGTTACAAAACTTACTTTTTGAAGCCAGCCATTTCTGTCACCATTCTGTCAAGCTCTTCAACCTTTTCAGATAAAAAGTTTAAATATGAGAATTTCTGCTAATTCCCAGCAGGTTTTCCCTGATTTGGCAGCCTGTTCTTGCTAACCGTCATGGCCCACTCGCTACAATACTCTCCATGCATGCTAGCCTACGGCCGCGGCTATCGTAGCTGTGATACGTTGTCTTATTTTATAGAAGTATGTTCATTTAAAGTCAGTTGTAAAATTGCATTCCCACTGCGACAGTCTGCCCATTTAAATTTTATTTAAATAGTTGAACCTTGCAGTCGTAATATTACATATTTGTGCATGATTAGCCAATATTAAATACAAAACAGCTGGAACAGAAACTTCCGGCTCCTAACATTCTGAAACAACGTGAATACAACTGCCATTGCTAATTCCTCAGAGGTTACTCAAACACTGAAGAAATATTTCTGAAAATGTAGTTGTTTCAGGTTTGAGGTTCTTACCCACAAGTGCAAATTTGCGCAAAAAAAATTTATTTCAACCTGTTAGAATAATTTCTTAGATGTCTCTCACTGAATGATCTTACACTTATACGAGTTTCAATATTTTAAAAATTTCATGAATCAGATCGGTTAAATGGTCCTTTGCAATTGATTATAGTTAAATACATCAACAAAAAAAAGCCTTTTAAAGAATAGCTGCTATACAGACCTTGTCATGGTCCCCCTGGAAGAGCTGCAGGAAGCTGGCCTGAGTGCCGGTGGTCCCTTTGACACCACGGAAACGGAGGTCATCGCGCGCTCGCTGAATGTTCCGCATGTCCATGACCAAGTCCTGCAACCACAGACAGGCTCGCTTCCCTACCGTGGTCAGCTGGGCAGGCCTGGAGGGCGAGTAGTCAAGACACAATAGTAAATAAAATACAGTCTTGTTTGTAAAGATTTAGCCGTGAAATTAACCTGAAAATCAGGTAAAGTGATGAAGACACATCACAGCCATCAGAAAGGTTTGGGTCTAGTGTTGCTCACTGGTAGTGTGTGAAACCCAGCGTGGGGAGGTCAGAGTATTTCTCTGCGAAGTTTGACAGTCTGTCAATGACTCTGGCGAGCTGTGGGAAAAAGAAAAAAAAGTTTATTACTGAGTAACTGCACAATATGAAATGCCCAGTTGTAAAGTTATTGCTCGTCTTTCAGCTGCCCGTGTTTGTTCAGGGTCGCCACAGCGGATCCAGTACAGATCCGCATCAGGATTTGGCACAAGTTTTACACCAGATGCCCTTCCTGACGCTACTCCAGTTCTACCCAAAGAAACGCACACAGCCCCTGGTCGTCCAGCCAAATACTAATCAGGACCTACTCTGCTTACCTTCTGAGATCTGATGGACTTTAATCAGCGCCCTAACAGTTCTCTGGCCAAACATGGAGCTGGTATTTGAACATTTATAATAAAATAGTTTGATGAATTCTTTACAATTGCAGCCAATGGGATCAGGTGGGCACAGAGCATATATATATATGCAAAAAAAAAAAACGCAGTGATTCTTACATTTACTTTGACTTCTATTTCATTGCAGACAGTATGAACCCAAGATATGTCATGTTTTGTGTGGTCAACTTCATTTCATTTGTTAATATACATCCATTCCTGCACTTCAGTCCTGCAACACATTTCAAAAAAAGTTGGGACAGGGGCAATTTAGGGCTAGTAATGAGGTAAAAATAAATAAAGATGTCATTTCAAACAGGTGATGTCAACAGGTGATTGTAATCATGATTTGGTACAAAAGCAGTATCCATGAAAGGCTGAGTGAGAACCAAAGACAGGCAGAGGATCAACAAATGCATAAGAAAATTATTGAAATGTTTATAAACAATGTTCCTCAAATAAAGATTGGAAGGGATTTGCATATTTCTCCCTCTACAGTGCATAATATCATTATTCAGTGCATAAAGGGCAAGCCTAAGCTGAACACCCGTGATCTCCGATCCCTCAGACGGCACTGCATCAAAAACCGTCATTCATCAATAGCTGATATGATCACATGGGCAAGGGATTACTTTGGGAAACCTTTGTCAAGTATGACAATACAGAGTTACATTCACACATGCAACTTAATTGGACCATCACGCAGCATAAATGTGTATTGTAGTCCAACGAATCATTATTCCAGATCTTTTTTTGAAAGGAATGGACGCCATGTGCTCCACACCAAAGACAAAATGGACAATCCAGACTGTTATCAGCAACAAGTCCAAAACCCAGTGTCTGTCATGGTATGGGGTTATGTCAATGCCCTTGGCAAAGGTAATTTATACTTCTTAATTAATGCAGAAAAGTACATTGAGATTTCTGAGCAACATCTGCTGCCTTCAAGATGCCTCCATGCATTTTCAACAAGACAATGCAAAACCACATTCTGCACACATTACAAAGGCATGGCTGCAGAAGAAGCGGGTACGGGTACTGGACTGGCCTGCCTGCAGTCCTGACCTGTCCCCAATAGAGAATTTTTGAAACTAAAAAATGCAACAACAACCACATACTGTTGCACGCCTTAAGACGTGTTTGCATGAAGAAAGGGACAAAATAACACCTGACACGTTTCATCATTTGTATCCTCAATGCCAAAATGTCTTTTAAGTGTTGTGAGAAGGAATGGCAACATTACAGAGTGGTAAATGCTTTAGTGTCCCAACTTTTTTTTTGGAATGTGTTACAGGCCTTAAATGCAGGAGTGGATGTTTATTAACAAATTAAATGAATGATCTTGAGTTCATACGGTCTGCAAAGAAATTGATGTCAAAGTACATGTAAGGATCACTGCATGGTTTTTTGTTTTTTTTTTACTTTTTATGATTTGGGGTTGTAGTTGCTGGTGTTACCTCCCTAGATAAATAGGTGGTGTAGGACTTTAGACTTTACTCTGCATGTGTCAGTCTGCTGGTCAAGTGCTCTCTGTCTCTGAGCCTCAACTCTCAAGTGTGAAAACATGGGCACTGAAGCCTCCAAAGAGGACTACGGCAACAAGGGACTTCACCTTTACCGAGCTGCTCTAAAATCACCACTCTTCTTGCCAGATGTGGGTATTGATGACTCCCTGCTAAAATATTCTGGAACAAACTCCAACACTGAGCTGCGAGACTACTCTGCTGAGCTGGCCAAAGTACCGGGCTACATTGACAGGTTAGGATCTATTTTTGGTCCGAAGACTTCTTTCCCTAATGCCGTTGGACTTGGAGCACTGGTAATTTCCATGATCATGGAGCTCATCGTCTCCACTTCCACACAAGCGAGGGAAAACTCCTTCAGCATGCTTCAGCGTATATTCGGAGAAGAGAAAGCCTCCAGTGTCAGGGACACAATGTCAGAGTATGTGAAGCGTCATCAAATGTTCATGAACAATCAGCACAATTTACTGGAGGAGATAGGCCGACTTGAAAAACGGCTGAGTCGCCAGCTCACCACCCTGAGAAACTCTCTGCTGCATGACGGACAGATGAAGACTCGGGGGTTCAAGATCTGGGTTAACGGAGCGTCATTCCACGTCCAAATGTTGATCCATGAGGCACGGCTGAGCACTCAGACTGGGAAAGCTGCATCAAACTTTGTCGACTCAATCAAAGTTGCCATCAGTGAGTATTTGCAGGATCTGGATAACCTGCTCGACAAATACAAGACTTACAAGATCAGCACTACTTTCATCTATGACAGAAAGATGTGTACTGGGAGGGGTTGCAGTAACAGCATTTGGGAATTACTGCAAAAGGATGAACCAAACTGTAGTGCATACATACCAAGTGAGCCAAATGAGTCTTGGGTAGATCCTGGTTTAATTACGGCATATGTGAATGCTGTTTGCTCAAACTATGAACCAATCACAAACTTGAG
This sequence comes from Chatrabus melanurus, assembly GCA_900302635.1. NCBI lineage: Eukaryota > Metazoa > Chordata > Actinopteri > Batrachoidiformes > Batrachoididae > Chatrabus > Chatrabus melanurus. The sequence continues at coordinate 746 of OMMV01233034.1, read as the reverse complement.
TACACATTTCATAACCATTCAAGACAACCTCAACGAGCTCATCAACCAACATCACACATTCCCTCTGCCGTAAGAAGATGATGTTAAAGTTCAAATTAACTTCATCTTTCAACACTTTCAACAAGAACAAAATCAGGAACTTCACACTGTAATGAGCAATACTGTGAGTGAAAACCTTGTTCCTCCCAAGTCATCTTTACTTGCACACATGGTGCCATGGCCGATGGAACGTCGCCTCTTCCAGATCCTACTTAGTCTGCACGTTTGGCTCGGCTCTGTTTATCCCAGCTCTGAATTGCTTTTACTGATAACGGTGATTGAAACCCTACCCTTCCCTGGGGTGAGCCATTTTCAAACCTCAGAGGGGAAGATATTGCTACGAAGGTGAAGTTGTGCTTCACTGAAATACTAACACAAGTAGATGAAGTAGATGATTAACTTGGTGCTGGTATATATTTTGTTATATATGGTGGTGGTGTTTAATTTACAGTATAGAAGATATGGAAAAAAGCTTTTTCTGATATATGATCTATTTTCAGCCAAATATCAACAGCAAAAATATTGGTAAATGTGTTGAATTTTGTTTCAACATTTCCAGTCATATACTAACACAACTAGCACAAGTATAACTTGGTGGTGGTGGTTTATGTGGTGATGGTTCTTTCTTTGTTTCTATTTTTTTAGTGCCTTTTGATATTCCTTTTGGATTCCTTGGGCTCAAAAACATAGGTTTACCACTTTGAATG
>OMMV01232984.1:0-10359 GCA_900302635.1 Chatrabus melanurus | reverse complement strand
GTTAGAGTGCGGATCGAGCCGCATTTTTCTGTCCAAACCCAACCCGTGTCTGACAAACCAGTGACCGAACCCGACAGGCATTAAAATATTTATTTCTGAACCCAACCCGAGCCCGACGCAGTTAATGTCTCAATAGTTCCCACAGCGCGCAGTCACAATGGGCTGACTGCGCTGTGATGAATACTCACGCAGCCAATAACTATCGCACTGACTGATGTGACCGAGCCCAACCCGAACCAGAGTATAATTTCTGGCTGAAGGCACTGAAACCACGCCCCAATCGCGTGGGGAGGGTGTGGGGGCAAGGGTTTTTGTGTGTGTTTTTTTAAAGCTTTATTGAACAACGTGGAACATACAAACAGTCAGCTAGACAATAATAACATTCTATAGTAAACAACAACACACCATTTGAAAGAAAACTAAAGAAATAAAAACAAACACGAGGTTTAGTACAAATGTTGTCTAACAAGACTCAAAGTTTGATCGGGATGACAAAAGATTTTTCTTTTCTTCTTCTTCTTGTTTAACGGCGGTTGGCAACCAGTGTAAAAGATGCATTACCGCCACCTACTGCTCCGGAGCAGATATTCAAATCAGCTCCAGCTTTATATAGGCGGATACTAATGCCTCTGTAAGTGAACCCATGGTGCGTCATACAGTTCGGTTTAAGCCACCTCCCATCAAAAAAATCTGTGGTGAAACACAGAAATCCAGTCAAACTCCAAATAACAAAAAGACACATGGTTGAACACATTTTAACATATGATCAGCAAACCATTTCTAATATGTATAATGTGTTTTGCAGCAAATCTCTGAATTTGCTATACAGGCACTTTAAGGCCCATTCACTCTATAACGTTTACCCCAGCGTTTGGTGAACGCAGGGCAAAGTCCAGAAAATTGGCCAAACATCAGCTAAAATCAGGTTACTGGAGTTTGTTAGTGAACCTCCAACACAGCTCGGTGTTCCACAACGTGGTGCTAGCAGAGGCCAGCAGAGGTGGGCATTAGCCAGCGTGCCATTAGAACAGGCGGGACGTTCGCCAATGTGGCAACATGCAGGAGAGCGGGTCGACACACCACTGTCCAGTGATTCTGATCAGGCAGGGCGAAGAAACACCCAAACGTTAGCCAGCATAGACGATCCCACCAGTAACTTAGGCTAGCGTAGGGAACTTGGTCGTAGCGGAGATTAACTTTCTCTAACAGTCTCCAACGTAGCCAGAGGTACGTCGGCAAATGGTGAGAAATTTTAAACATGTTGAAAATTTTTGGATGCGGTCGACATTCATCAGCGTAGACCGGCGGAGGCCAGCGGACACCGAGGTTTGCAAATATGTTCGTCTACATTGGCCCAAACATCTGGGTGAGATTGCGCCTTTATCGGCAGTTACCTCATTGGAGTCATTCTGTTGTTGGGCCAAGAATGCACTTGTGCTTGTGAAGGTGTTAAGATTCATTGCTATGATATGTGCTACTTGTAACAGTAAGGAGATAAAGTATATCTGACTGTTTATTTGAAATGTGTGACCAAGTGTTTAACATACAGTTTTAATAGGCTTTTCTTGGGTAAGAGATTGTCCTTTTAAAGTTATCGGCTCTCTAGAGCACAGCCAGCACATGTGAACATTTAATCACCATCAGGGCAATTGATTGGATAGCGTGCCAAGACTGTGCAATGGATTGTTGCAAGAATTTGTTCAAATATGAGCTCAAACATTAATCAGTTGTCTTTTTGGTGGAGCTTTAATAAATATCCATCAATCCATCTGCTATACCCACTTACTCCAATTAAGGGTCACAGGGGGTGCTGGAGCCTATCCCAGCGGTCATTGGGCGAGAGGCGGGGTACACCCTGGACAGGTCGCCAGTCCATCGCAGGGCCACATATAGACAGACGAACACAGCCACATTCCCACTCACACCTACAGTCAATTTAGAGTCACCAGTTCACCTAACATGCATGTCTTTGGAAGTGGGAGGACGCCGGAGCACCCGGAGGGAACCCACGCAGACACGGGGAGAACATGCAAACTCCACACAGAAAGGAACTGGGCATGGTGGGAATCGAACCCCAGACCTTCTTGCTGTGAGGCAAGAGTGCTAACCGCTGAGCTTTAATAAATATTTTTTTGCAAATTAAATTTTTATTTTTCTCTGGTCATTTGTGAATCTGTCTTTCGAAGCACACAGATGCACTCCCCCCCCCAAAAAAAAAACTAATAAAAGAAAGAAACAAAGAAAATCGTGTCATGCCACACACTCCCTAATATCATCAGAGAGTGCTGGGGCAACCATCCTGCCGACAGAAAAAAAGTCGTCTGTTCCATCTCAGGCAAATAACAATAAGCCTAGGGCTGGATTCCAAAGGGCTTTCTCTTTGAAATAGGATACTGGCACACGCTTTACAAATATATCTCTTGTTTTATCTTCCAGGCCAGGCCCACGGAAAAATTATTCCAAATACCTGCCGTGCTTTATCTGGAACCCTGGAATAGGTTAGGCCCGGTCGGGAACACGAGGATGTCTAAAATAAGGTCCCTATTACGGGATGGAGTGGAGATGGATGGGATGGAGCGGGAAAGGATGGGGATCGGGGGTATTTTAGGTGTATCAGCCCTGGGAAAAAGGGCTTGTTGCGGGGGCGTGGAGCTGCTTTAAAGTGTACAATGTGGGCCGCTGTCAGCTGTTGTATAAACTGCATAAGATGGGGGAGGGTTTGTGCCTGTGCGTGCATTCTTGTGTGGGCTCACGCTTCCACAGCGGAACATGAGTATAAATATCATTTTTCCTACAAATGTTCTCACCTTGACAAATCTGTTCTTGGCCTGTGTGATACTTTTCTTGTCATATGGAATTGGTGGTGACCCATTGGTGGGTGCACTGCTTCTAGTGTAAAAATATCAGAGCATTTATATGAGTTTCTGAGACATTCATTGATTATAATCGTAGTCTATTCGATTGAGAATTCAGAGTTCGGTCAGGAAAAGCGAGAGTAGGAGGTTAGCGAATAGAAAGCATAGCCATTAAGGAATGAAGGATGGAAAAACCAGAAGAAAGCCAAAGAGCAGAAAGCCGGGAGGTGGGCAGGGGAGAAGCTGTTAGGAGAGCAAGGCAAGAACTGAAGGAGAAGAAGCTGTTGACAGCACATCCTTGAGGAATTCCTTTATCTTCCTCCCTGTTTGGTGGGACCGGCCACAGAATCTGTCACCATCGCCTGTAGAGTCTTGTTGACATTTCCTTCAGCAGTTGAGGGTGTTTGGACACCACTGAGCAGACTCACTCTGGAGAAACGCTGCCATTTACATAGTTCCCATGGCGGGATGGAGAGGGCAGCATAGTCTTAATACCAGCGATACCAAAACACCAGCGGCAAGGCATGCTAATCTGTATGAAACTTAGTTGAAGAAAGCTTTGCATCACTGTCAAATAGGCCGACAGACTGGAACTTCCAGGTCTGTGATGACTCACAGAAGTGAGAATGCCAACATGGTGCCCATCAGGCAGATTGTTACTTATCGCTGTGCCATTAGTCAGTAGTTCTCAACTGTATAACTGAAAGCGCCTAAGCTTTGTCTCTGTAAAGAGAGCTATTCATAAACCATCTATTTATTTATTCCAAATAAGCAGTATGCCTGTAGGATACAAGAATTTGTACCTGACACCCAGGGCAACAAGATACCTGAACGGCTTAGGATGGTTTGCATTTCTTTCTATTAGCTTTCTCTTTAATAATTGTGTTGCTTTCCTTTTTGATAATCAGTCTAATAATTTGATGCCTCTTCCTATGACCGCGTTTTTATGAGCAGTTACGCATCACACAGGCCCAAAAATTTGGTGCGACACTGGCCTTAGCTGGGGATGTAACCTGCAATGGACTGGTGTCCCATCCAGGGGGGAGTCGTAAACTCTCTTCCGCTACACGGTACGGAATCCAGGGACAAGCACCTGCCAGATTGGCCTCAGGGCCTGTATAGCACTTATATAGCTGATTGGTCCAATTGAACCTTAATGGAAAGAGGTTAAATGAGGACAGACTGGAGAAGTCCCACAAAATGTTGCCATTCTTTCAAGATTTCACTATTTCACCAAATAAAAGTCAGAAGTCTGGTGAACACATTTGGTTAACTTTGTATTGTCCTTATTGCTAACTCATTAGGTTAGATTTATATCCTCTATCTTTTGTTCTTTTGAGTTGCCATGCTGTGACTGTCCTCTGCCGTGTCCTGGGAGCTAAAAAAGGTTTCTGAGGGTGAAGCAGGAACTTATGCCCCAGCTGGCAAATTGCAGCAAACCAAGTGACATGACTGCAGAGGGCAGCGTTTGTCGTGCTGCTGGTTTAATCAGCGCTGCAGCTAGTTTATGGTTTCTCCTGTCGGTATATAAGATCCTTCATTTGGCCTATTTTGTTGGGTCAGTGGTATTCTGTTCATGCTGTCTTATGTTGCCTGTTGTCTGCTTTTTTGTCATCTAATAAATTTTTCGAAACTTTTACCAGTTCGGGGAAATGCAGCTGTCACTGTACGCCTGCATTGTAACATATTTGTGAACAAACTGTGTTTCTTGTATAGAAATTGTCCAGCACTGTGTAAACTCTTAAAAGACGACAGTTATGGACACTAAGCTAAAGTTTCCGTTTGCAGGTCTTCGTCACAGCGTCAGCTCGGTTGCATTGAGCTGGAGTATGCGTAATCTTTTCCTCTTTGCATTTGACTTTTTGTCCTCTTGAACCTTAATATTTGTTCACTGGTTTACTGATCTTTCCTAAAATCTCGTAATAGAGTTGAAGTGATCTAACCTCTCGGGATAACTTTGAAGCTTTTCATTTTTTAAAAAAATACTTCACTCCCTTCTTTCATCTTTCCCTCAACTTTCTTACACCCGTCTTTCCTTCAGGGCTGAAACTGCCAAGATGACCCAACCAATGAGGGGGGACCAGGCCCATCAGTCAGCCCCAGCACGGAAGACGGCAAGCCTGTCCTCGCCAAGTGCTGCTCGTCGCCTGTACCGCAACTTGTCTGGAAAGTTCCGCGTGGGTACCAACCCCCCTGCCCTGGAGGACAGTGTGGTGTCAGGTCGGGGAGGAGACAAAGAACGGCTGCGCAAAACCACTATAGTAAGCCAGAGAGAGCGAGAAGGAAAACATAATGAGCCCAAGAATCTTGTAGTCCAAAAATAGTCTGGGAGATGTATAGACGTGGATAACCAGAGACACTTTGGTAGTAACAGCACACTCCCACTCATCTATCATGATGAAGTGTATACTGTGTGTATGGGAGATGAGTTACATATATGTGAGAGGACTGTTCAGACCTTTTCCATTCAGAGTAATCTATTTTGACTCCTTGTTAATTTTCTACATATCACAGTTCCAGAGTAATGAAGCTCTCTTTGAGGCAGTGGAGCACCAGGAGCTGGATCTGGTCCAGCTGCTTCTCTCCCAGTACAGTCTGGAGGAGCTGGACCTCAACACCCCAAACAGTGAGGGCCTCCTACCCCTCGACATCGCCATCATGACCAACAACGTACCCATGGCCAAACTGTTGCTGCGAGCTGGTGCCAAAGAGAGTCCCCACTGTAAGTAAAGGAACACAGTCACCCTTTCAGGTATAAAGGTATGATCTTTTAAGGTAGTTTTCATTCTTTAACACAAATTCTGACCTGATGTCTGTGGTACTATGGTCCTATAGGACTTTTTTTTAGTTCCTATGCAAGGGTAGGTACTCTCCGATATAGGCGGCAATGTTTGGCGCTTTCAAGACTGAGCATTAAAGGAACAATCAGAATACAAAGAACCTTAATTTTCCTCAAAATTTAAACCACTGTGGTTCAAAGAAAACATCAAATTCAACAAACCTGTCAAATAGATAAAGATGTTCAAGCACCAAATGAAACATTATTATGTTATTGTACGAGGCACAAAGAAATCAAGAGTAAACTGTTTGTTGTTGCCATTGAACAGACGATCATAGGTGAGGTAATCGTGCAATGTAATTAAACATTTGAAAAGTTGGCACATTATTTATTTATAATGCAAACACTGTGTTAGTGAGCAGAAACTAATGGGCTAATCAATGTCATTGACTGAGGCACAAAAAAACTCGAGAGTAAACTACTTCTTGTGGCCATTGAACAGACGATCTTAGGTGAGGTAAACGTGCAATGTAATTAAATGTTTGAAAACTCTTTTATACCCTGGTTTTCATCATCCCTGGGGCTGGCCCAGGAAGGGATGTGTGGCCATCAGGTGATGTAAACGGGGAGGATATTCAGGTTTCACAGGGCAGCCAGACTTCAAACATGCTTTGAAACAAAAACATACACTGATGTCATTAAGATGCGTAACAACTCATACTTTGATACAATACAACTTTACAAACGCTTATCACACATTCCAACCTTAACAGAAAAAGAAACTTCACTCACTCCATTTGCATCACAGCACAAAGAGCGCACAACAACATATTTCCAGTGAGAGTCAGACTGAACAGTTTTTATCTTATCTTAAAAAGTACTGCAGGAAACGGGTCTCACATACTTCCATTCATTCAGGAATTTGTGTGTGCGTAGGTAGTGACGGTAGTCACTGAACAATATTCACACATAGCCGATACAACAGGTATTAATCCAACTGTCATATTAAGTCACTACACTTCTAGCATTATGTTTTTGCTTGCTGATTCCACGTGCACTCTCAGTGCAAGCAGATCCATTTCCTTGTTAGAAAACCTCTGACTTCTGAGTGCACCTTCTCAGTAGCAATGCCGCAAGCACATGGCGCACTTGTCTCTTGAAGGCGATAACAGGTGCAACTGTGACTGGTTTGTTTTATCTTATGCCCACAACACACCCATGAATAATTAGGTGACTTAACCCGCACCTTTGCACCCACTGTCCTGGTTTGCGCTTAGATTTCACACTGCTTAAATAACAGAAAGGAGTTTAATACACCGCAAAAGCATTTGCACCACGTCTTAAAGACCACTCACTTCAGGCAGTCAAGATAGGGCCCCTGTCAGCAAGGTGTCTGTCAGTCAGTTGGGTTCTCTGTTTTGATTTGATTCTCTTCTTTTCTTTTGTCATCTCAGAGATACATGGAGCCACAATAGATTTTGACCCTTACAACATAACACAATAAAAATGGGTACTACTTGCCTTTCTTTTTTTTTTCTTCTTCTTCTTTTACAAGACTACTAAAGGTACTGCCCTTTACTGTTGCTTTCAGTTTAATATAATTTCATAGTTTAGAAATTTCCCTATGTAGACAATTTGGTAAAGAAAATAACTCCTCAAACTTGATAGCTATTTTCCCAATATCAGTGGGAATTAATGGGTTTTTAATAAAAGTCACAATGTCCTCCATTTGGTGAGTTTTATTGCAAAACCATTCATGGAATTAATGAAAACGCAATAGCAAGTAACTTGTGAATAGGAATGCTGTTGTCATGGACATACCATTGGATCTTGGTGTCCGCACTTCTGGTCCTCTCCTTCAGTGTTAAAATAGTGAGAAGATCATCTTTTATTGTGAAATCCCGAAAGCCATCTGCAGAAACGCCATCATATGTGCAATGTTTGTCATTTAGCCAGTAGCTGAATCACACCTAGTGAAGCCTCCATTGTGTGCCTATTTTTATCCACCGACCTTCACCGCCAACTTCAACTCACTTACTTTGCTGGCGCGTACTGTGGGCAGGCATTCCTCTAAGTTTTAGGTGATTTTTTAAAATTTATTTATTTTTTGGTGTGTGGTTTATGCTCGAAGTTGCCAATGGAATATGCTGGTCAACTCACTCTAACATGGAGCCAAGTATTCACTAGATGTATCCATGGCAGAGCGCCAGTTGATTAAAAAAAAAAGGTAAATCACATTTGATGCTTACACTGTAAAATAAAATTAAAAAAGTTGCAAAAACTTCAAAACTCAAGGCAACCGGCTGCAATAACTTTTTGAGTTTACGCAACTTAAAAACATCAGTTAGCTGTTATGTTTATAGTTTGAGTAAACTCAGAAAAGTTTGCGTAGCCAGTTGCCTTGAGATTTTTCTTTTTTCTTCTTTTTTTTTTTTTTGTACAATGTAAAGGTTGACTTAAAATGTGATAAAGACCTGTCGATCGTAATCCATAGCCTGCCAACCTCTGCATTGCAGCGAGGTACATTATAAAGCTCATTCTGATATTGACATAGCTCTCTAAACTTTGTTTCATCGTGCATTTTAATCTTTAGCATAGCTCAGATCTGTTACTCGAGTAGCGTGGTCTTGGCTTTGGTAGTCGTTCTGTTCGAAGTGACAATTGTCCTGGTGGGAGCCAAACTGCTGTCACCGCTAGTACATCGGCTGCTAGCAAAGTGACCACAGGTGTTGCCCAAAGCAACCGCGCACAGTAAACCTTAACACAAGCTTTCTGCCGTGCACCAAAGGAATATATTTATTTATACGCTTTAAACAAAACACACAGAACTCCTCTTATTTCTTTCTCCTTCTGGCAGTGAAAGCCTAATGAAGGTAATGAAGGAGTGGTAATCATGACACTATTAGTCATCTTTGTAAGCAGCTTTTGCTGTCTGTGATCTACTGAGGCTCCACTCCTTTCTTCTGTTAATGATTAGAACTCACCAGTAAGGCTCCTAGGCTGTTTGTTTTTGTACTCGTGCTCACACACAGTCAAGAGCTGAGCCAGACGTCTTATAAAGGTATCATTAAATTGAAAACACTTGAATGGAAAGTGGTGTTTACTGAAGTTTGCTCTTTGATTGTGCTCTTTTCTCCAGACCCCAAATAACTTGTGAAAGAGTTTAGTCGTGTACGTGCGCACAATAGACTGAAACTGGAAAAAAACATAGAGAGCAAGTAAAAGCTTTCCTGTTTTTATAAGCATGGTAGTGTTGTAGTGCATGAGATCGATCTTGGTCTCAAGACCTGTTTGGAGACCACGTTTTCAAGGTGTTGGTCTCGTTTTCTGTCTCGGCCACAAACTTAAAGGACTCGGAACTTTATTTCAAGGCCATTCAAGACCACGACAGCGGGAATATCACTAAATTACCTGCAGTTAGCCCACTGAATGTTTGACCTCTTTGGATTAGGTATCTTATGTTGCTTTGAAATCATATAAAAGTTGAGATGGCCCGACCTCTTTCGAAGCTGACACACTCATTCAAAAGCAAACATAAATCTGTAAAACAGAGAAAACTCGTCTGTAGTTCACACCCTGGATGATTGTTCCTGTCAATTTTTGACATATAATTACTATATATTACTTCTATTACTATTTTTGTACTTGCTGAAGAAGTCCACAAGCTTCACTATGTCTTGGGTATTTACGTCGTGTTCTATTTTCTGGATTTAGATATGTATGTACTTAGCAAATGGCACACATTTATGCAAGGCTTGTTGTTGGCTCAAAAAACCCCACAAAAACTTACTATATTCTAAAAGAAAAGACAGATAAAAGTAAAGTCTTTAGTTTGAATAATTGTTTAATACATTCTGTACTTAATGATGTTTTCTAGTGGAAGGTAAGAGTCACCCAAAAAACCCAATTCTTGCACAAAAATTATATTGTGTTTTGTGGATGATGGTTTGCATATTCCACATTTTATTGTAAATGTGTCATGCACTGTAGGACTCACAGTGGTCCATTCTGGTCTTGACTCGGTCTTGCCCAGCCTTGACCTTGATCTGAACTTCTCAAAGTCTTGGTCTTGTCTTGGTGTCAATACACTGTGGTCTTGGTCGTGACTTGGTCTAGGTTTAGGTGGTCTTAGCTACAACACTTAATCAAACTCCTTATGAGAATTGTGATCATAGATGCTCTGGAGGAATTGATTCAGATTTTTATTGATATTGCTGTGGTAGATTTAACGATGGCTAATTACCAGAGAAACACCGACTAGAAGCAGTGCATAAAGCCCCACAGGTGGGAAGTCCCAGGGTGGAAGAAACATGAATCAACCTTTTTTTCCACAGAAACAAAACAATACGTTTTGTTTTTTTTTATTACTCAGTCAATATACAATAGCTTTCATATGGGCTAAATATCAAGTGTCTATCAGAAGTAGTTCCTGAGATATTAAAAAATAATGTCTCCCTGGCAACCAAATCAACATTGCCTGGAAGAACTTCCAAAGGCCATGAGTCAAACATCAACTCTTTATCATAAGTAGTTCCTGAGATATTCAAAAAAGAATGTTTCCCTAGCAACAATTATCTTAGAAACCATGTCAACATGGCACAAAAGCCCTTCCAAAGACCTTTCATAAGAGCCAAACATCAAGTCTCTATCTTAAGTAGAAGCTGAGATATGACCGAAGTACAGAAAGGTCACTTGGCGGGACATCATAACACACAGACAGACAGA
>OMMV01232962.1:0-13532 GCA_900302635.1 Chatrabus melanurus | reverse complement strand
AGATCAGACAGGAGTCTCCATGGACTATGATGTTTGCAGATGACATTGTGATCTGTAGTGCAGGTTGAGACTAGCCTGGAGAGGTGGAGATACGCTCTGGAGAGAAGGGGAATGAAAGTCAGTAGGAGCAAGACGGAGTGCATGTATGTGAATGAGGGGGAGCACAGTGGAATAGTGAGGTTACAAGGAGTAGAGGTGGTGAAGGTAGATGAGTTTACATACTTGGGGTCAACTATCCAAAGTACTGGAGAGTGTGGTAGAGAGGTGAAGAAGAGTGCAGGCAGGGTGGAGAAAGGTGGCAGGAGTGATTTATGATTGAAGAATAGTATCTGCAAGAGTGAAAGGGAAAGTCTACAAGACGGTAGTGAGACCAGCTATGTTGTACGGCTAAGAGGCGGTGGCGCTAACAAAAAGACAGGAGGCAGAGCTGGAGGTGGCAGAGCTGAAGATGCTGCGATTTTCTCTGGGAGTGACGAGGATGGGCAGGAATCGAAATGAACATATCAGAGGGACAGCACAGGTGGGACAGTTTGGAGACAAAGTCAGAGAAGCAAGATTGAGATGGTTTGGACATGTGCAGAGGAGAGATCCAGGGTATATAGGGAGAAGGATGCTGAAGATGGAGCCACCAGGCAGGAGGATTAGCGGCAGATGAAAAAGGAGGTTTATGGATGTGGTGAGGGAGGACATGCAGGTGGTTGGTGTGACAGAGGAAGCTGCAGAGGACAGGGTGAGATGGAGACGGATGATCTGCTGTGGTGACCCACACAGCACTCACAGAGCATGTGTGCACGCCAGCTATGGCAATTTAGTTGGCATCCTGAAAATTCTAATGATGTCAAAGTATGTTCATGACATTATTTTTGAAAGTGGCATCAATTTGCATCAAGTTTCATGTGTGTCTAAAGCTTTTGCACAATACTTTATATCAATCTAAATGCATGTTCATAGAACAAATGCACTATATCCTCTGCCACCTCCTGTGTGCTAACTGTAATCCTATTTCATTACATAATAAGACAACATTTTTCTCAGACAAGGTAACTTTACTGACATGGACTTGCATGAAACTGCTTTCTCAGTTAACAGAACTCCTTCTTGAGCACTGTTCATACGGGATTAGTTTTATATGGGGAGGTTGAGTAATATCATATTATTAATATTTAAGGTGACCCACTCGGGATAAGAAATCTCGTTATATTTGACAGGGAGTGGCTGCTCAATAAACAGACCCGATGCACCCCTAAAAAACAACAGCGCTAACCACTAAGCCACTGTGCTGCCCACCTGTTATACAGGCATGGGAAAAAAAACATGTCCTGTCCCACTGACTTTGCATTTATTGTATCACAGTATTTTGTTTATCTGCATGTAGAAGAATGCACAGGGTGTAAATGTCTTCCAAATGCCTCTTTTAAGACCTCCATACTTGAGATAAACCGTGGAAAACCCTTTTTCCACAGGATATTATAGAATATTTACTAATGTGTCTATTGGCGCAGGATTAGTATAACCTGAGGAAATATATATGGATAGTTTTACAGAAGATAAAAGTCAACATAACATTTACTGACACAGCAGCGCACAGTCCATAAAAATGACTGAAATGGCGCAGTCGGACGGGACTAAAATCACTGAGAAACTGGTAATAATTACATAACCCACTTTCCCATGTGAAACGAATCCCTTCGGAATAGGGCTTCAAGGGTATTCCAAAATATCTCTTCTATATCAACAAGCACAATCACATGCCTTGTGTTGCACAGTGGCTGTTGAATAAGCAAATAAACAAATGTCCACTGGGGGAAAGCTTGCAGGCTAGCTCAGCTTATTAACTGTACAGAGCTTTATACAACTTTAAAAGTATTACTTTGAAAGCAAAAGTCAAGATCATAATTTAGATGCTAAACTCTGAGTGGTCTATCCAGAGATTGTTATTAAATAATCTATCTATCTATCTATCTATCTATCTATCTATCTATCTATCTGTCTATCTATCTATCTGTCTGTTTGTTCCCTTTAACAAATGTGTGAACTTTTGTTGGGTTTTTACTCTGAATTCCACAGATATGCACAGCCGTCTCGACCGGATATCTTCATCGTTGGACCGTTACAGTCGCCAGAATGAGGAACTCCAGGCTCGTTCTGCACATCTAGAACAGGACATCCAGCTCAGAGGTCATAGCTCTCGGTCAAGCCCTCAGCAGTCGGATGAGGCGTTGAATTCTCTGAAGCAGGAGCTTTACTACCGCCTGCTACAGGGACAGGACCTGGATGCCGCATTGTCACAGAACCAAAGAGAGCTGCAAGTTGCTGATGCAAACCTACAGGTACAACTCCTCACTCATCTAATATTCTGCTTCAAAGTCTCAGAGTCTCTGTGTCCATGTGCCCACATTAGTGTTATCTTCCCCCTCTTCATCACGCAATAATGAGGGCCGCCTGAAAAAAAGGCAGTGTTTCTTCAAACAACAAACTAGCGTTACGTTTATGTTTGCCAAACAAAGAGCCTTTGACAGAGGTAATGAGTTCCCTTTCTCTGCAGCAAAGTTAGAAATAGTGGTCACTATCAAAGGGTCATAAATTACAAAACTCGAATAAACACACTGAAACCCAAACTTATCCTGGCTTGCGTGCAGTTAGACCTGCAGTGTCTCTTTTAGAATGAACATTATTTTTCATGGGGAGTATTGATCACTTGAAAATTGTTGCAACCATTAAAGAAGATCTCTATGCTGGAAGTTGTCACGGATCCAGAAGGCTGAGCCAGACCAGAAAAATATAAAACCACAGGAATCACATTTGTATTTATTTTAGTATTTTAATTTACTGCATATTATCAGTTTTGGACAGCATGGTGGCTTAGTGGTTAGTACTGTTGCCTCACAGTGAGAACAGGGCTCAAAATACCAACCTGCAATTTGCAGAAAAATTTTGGAGGTTGCAGAGAAAAATATAATCAACTTGCAATTTTGCAGGTAAAAATACTTTGGAAACCCCGACAGCTACCTTGGCAGTGATCGTTATGCTGCGTTCCATTTACCTCAGAACTCGTAAGTCCTAACTGGGAATGATGTCACACCCGAGGTAAACGTGTTACATTTGCCACATAGCACCACAAGTCAAAAAATAAGCTGGACACCTCCAATATTTTGGAGTACAGAGTGCTACAAAAAATATGTGGCCAACCAAATAGACCTTATTGAAGAGAACAGATAGCGCAGAAGTTACTTTAGTGTTTTAATTTACTTCTCGGTTTGTAGTGTCGTGCAGACAGTCATTGTTTTTAGCAACATCTACCGGATTAGCCAATATTAGCGGCGCCAGTTGGTAAACAACACATTACGTGGTATTTCATGCATAAAAATGCCGCAGCAACATGTCCACAGACAATAGCAGGACAGTACTGTGTGCACAATTTATTAAATTGGACACAAAAAAGACAGAAGCGCTAAAAGCAGCAAAAAGTACAGCTTTCACTGCTGTTGATGCTGGGAGCAGCCGTCTGCAATTGTGAACTCGGGGTACGAGGGGTTTGTATGAGTTGACAAGTAGGAATTCCCTTACTAACTTTACTTAACTTCATCAAAACTCACCCGATTCAAGCTTCACAGCATCAATTTTTGCTGTCGCTGTTATGTATCACCATAACTGTCAAAATTCATTTAAACATATGTGCAGCATAGCTACATCTTTCATCTCTATATTTGATTTGAATTTAAAGTGTAATGACATTTTATTTAAGGATTTTTGAAATTTTAAAAAATGGAGACAGTTGTCATGTACAGTACCAGTCAAACGTTTGGACACACCTTCTCATTCAATGGTTTTTCTTTATATTTACTGCTTTTGGACAGTGCCAATATTTTTATGCAGATTAACAGTTTAATTAAACTTCAAGTATCCACAAATTGCATCAGTGTTTAGTCAGGTTTAGTTATAACAGTTTAATAAGAAGATGCTTTGAGCACTAAATTGATCATAGACTCCAATTTACATAATAAAGTACATTCAAAGTACATTCTAAAGACTTACAAAGCTTTGTATGATGATAATGAATGGTCATTCATTTTGAATGGTTGGGTTCAAAACTACTGGTGGACTCATCATTTCCACTTGGTATTTATTTTTGTCATCCCACTGCTGTGACCACACACAAGCGCCTCGATCTCTGTTTCACAAAAGTTTCTTTTCTTCGCTCTTTTTGCCATTATTCCAGTGAGGAACCCAAGCAACACATGGTTTTTAAATGGATGTTTTGTTACCATATATGGTAAATTGAGGGCGTTTTTGAATGCAAATGTCCATAAATGGACACGCGCATGGTGCTTTAGAACATGTGGGATTCATCAACAGCTGATTATGTACTGGTGTGTGTACGAATGGCCTGCACCTGTTTGATAAATACAGATTTTTTGTTCATTCTAGACACATATTAAGTTTGTTCACATGACAGGATTTAGAACCTTTTCTACGCACGGTTTGTTAAAGAAGGTTTCTGTCTGTTTACATGTAAATAGAGTGCAGAACTAGCTCAGTCATCAACTGACCAACTTTTCTGAATTTGAGAAGAGAACAATGGATCTACCCAAATTAAAGTGTTACAACAACAACAACAATGTGGGGAGTGGAAAACCTGTTCGGACAGCACACTCACCCTTTGAGTTGGAAGAAAAAAGTCATTGTAATACTAATGATGTGTTTGGTCTCTCTCACTTGCAAGGAGAACTTTGGGATGCTTGTGAATTAAACTGATTGCACTTCTTTTATCACTCATTATTTCACTCCTACTTTATTTCTGTTTTTTTTTTTTTTAAACCTCTGGAAAAGTGTTTTTAAATGGTCAGGCCTATACAGTGGTCCCCCTCTCTAACCACCCCCTTGCCAATGGCCACCTGCATTTAGCGACCACTTTTTCTGGCACGGACAGATTTTCTATTGAAACTACCCCTCGCCAAGGCCACCTCTCCAACATGGTCAGCGGCCACCCAAATTTTTGTAAAGAAAGCACCATCTCATGGTGACACCCTGTAAGTGAATGAATGGGCAGGTTTACAGTGGAATCTTGGCACACACTCAGGGGGATGTAAATCCCAACAGCTGGACTTTGTCTGGAAACTGGCTGGCTTTTGGAAGGCAGCCTGTAGGTCTTTGGCTCGGAGGGGAAAATCAAAGTTGCTGCATCTGTATATTTTGCTCGAGAGGCAAAGCTAGTTGGATGGTTGGATAGGTGGCTTTGATTTATAGGTCAGGATTCAATGTAATGTCTAAATTTTAATTTGAGTTTGTTTGAGCCTTTCTCTCATTATATCATTTGCGTATAAAGGAATAGATTTAGAGATTCTTTTGATACCCCCCAGCCTCATCATAAGCCTATTTTTAAAATGTTCATCCTCTTTGAATCTAAATTCTTTATGATGATTTTTTGTTTAATCTCCAGGGCCAATGGGATGTGATTGAAGAACTGAATAAGGAGCTGAGGCAGTGTAACCTGCAGCAGTTTATCCAGCAGAAAAGCATCACTCCACTTACGGACCAGACAAATTCCATGCCTGTCGCTGAAGTTTACATCCAAAATGCTGGTATTATGGATTAGGAAAAGTTGACACTGCCACCGGGGACTGCTAAAAACTGTAGAAGATCCCAACAACTTCTACTCAGTGTGGTGTTAAACCACTGTAAATGAAGGACATGTTTTTGAAATTTTATACAAAAGTAAATCAGTATTCAGAGTAAAATATTGTCGAATTGTCAGAAGCAATTCAAAATGAGCAGTGTTGACGGTAACATGAAGTTTTAGCTTATGATCAAACCACTAGCCAACAGGCAAGAAGTTCTATTTAGGAACACTAAGGCAAACTATTCCCAAAAATAACTAGCATTATGTTCAAGTGGGTACACACCGGGGAGACTCCGATCAACCCTGTGTTGGTGGCCATCCAGCCCCCGTCACCCGAAAAATTTGCATTTGAACACATTGGAGAGACTACAGCAGACAGCCATCAAGCATGTATGTTCTGCGCATGCATAAACTCTCCATACCAGTCGGTGGTGCTAGTCTGTGCACATCATTCAGAAAGGGAAACCAGAAGCCATGGAGATTTAAATTCAGATCAAAGCAGCGTTTGCTCACCATTTCTACCGCACTCCTGCTTGTCATTGACAGCTCCCAGTGAGCATTTTTCTGTTGAAAAGATGTTTTTTTGTTTTAATATCTATGCCCACCTTTAACCGTTTCAGTACTAACGGGACACATGTGTCACAAAATTTTTTCATGTATCCTGTTGAGACATAAGCATCCCGAAAGGCCACGCATTTGGACCTATTTCGTATTATAGGAGTACCTCTTTTACACTTGGAGAGCATTTTGACCCTAGGGCATTATGGGTAATGACATTTTTGATCACAAAATTGACATTTATACCCAATAGATAACTTTAAATTCAAGTACTGTATTCAGTACTGAAAGTTAAAAAGACATTCATTTAAAAAGGCGTGTATTTTTTAGTGGACTAAACATTCACGCTTTGATTGTTTTTAAACGTCATTTTCAATAGTGATATTTTTCATCCTCTGCAGTGTGAAAATTATACCAGATCATAAGCAACATTCATGTATAACATTTAAAAGCCCGTACTGCAAATCCGTGTGGAAAAAATGGCTAATGTCTAATCAATGTGTACAAATAGAATCTGAAAAAAAACCCTTTCACTTTTAAACCTGTTTTAAAAAAACTAAACTTTGAAACGTCATTCTGTCTGTAGAAAGACAGGATTACAACACCATCACAAGTTACATACTTCGTCATAATAACAGTTTCCAGAGGCCCCAAAAACACAATGTGATACAGGATATAACAAATTTATTTAAGAATGTAAATACAACATTAAGATTGTAATTTAAATAAAATGACCACAAACAACAACAATAACAAAAAAATAACTGCTGCAAATAATATAAATAATTGAATTTATACGGGGCTTGTTCACTAGTTCTCAAAGGATCCACCTTTTTCAGGAAATTATCTGTGCAATACATGGGTCAAAGCTTGGAGTTAAATTTAGTTAACACAAATGGTCATAAATAATCGATAAAAAAATAATGTACACCAACTAAATATTTAATTGAATCATACGTTAATTGGCACATTGTGCTGAATTTTCACAAACAAATCACAACTGTAGGTGTTTGTAAATAAAGAGTTCTGTAATTATATGCCATTATTATTATTATTATTAAGATTAAGCTGAGGTGGGCAGACTGTATAAGAAGGGGTCTAGATTGCAAATGAAGTGCAGCAACAGGTTGTATAACACAGTCATGAAGAGTTCAGGGGAATTTGTGAAAACAGACAATCAATGTAAACTGTGATAGTGCAGAGAATGTAGAAACATAAGTACGTGGTCACAGTATACAGATAAGTATCAGTTTTAACATGCTAACAAAAGGGTGCTGTCAATGAATGCAATGCTATTTATAAAAATATGTATGAAGTTCTTAATGTCAGTGGTAAGAGCACCAGATTTACAGTTTCACTGGCTTCTCTGTTAAATGAAATCATTTCCAAAAGTTTATTGTATGTTTCAAACGGTATTCTTGCCTTACTTGTATGTGATAACTGCTTACACCAAGAGCTGATTTAAATTCATGCTTGGCAAAGTACAGAAATGTTGAGTATATTTATATTTTTCTATGCAAATCTTGTATATATGAAATTACATTTGTTTTGAAAAGCAATGTATTAAATGTAACTTCGCATATAAAATATCACTGTTGCAAAGCTCTTCCAAATAAAGACAAGAAGGCACACTCCTGCGCCGAGCATCCCCTGGTGGTAATTTGTACCATGGCATTCAATTAGCTTAGTGTTGGCTTTATCACTTTGGGAGATAAATTAGGAGATATTCCTTGAAGCATGTCTTTTGTTTTCTTATCTATCGATCTATCTATCTATATCTATCTATCTAGCTGGCTGTTTATCTGTCTTTTCCCAGAGGAGCTCAGTAAGAAGGAAATATATTAACTAGAAGGGTGCCCAGAGACTAATTTACCCTTTTAATTAACCCTTTAATTTAAATTAAGCACCAAACCAAGTTCTAATATTTCATCCACTCTAGTAAGCCATTCTTGTCTGAAAATGCATAGTTGTCTACTAGGTCCATATCATTATCTGGATCTGAACCAAAGTACATCTGATCCTGATCATTGACCTTTAATCTTGACTTTTTATCCTGATCACACCACTCGCATGCCTGTCCAGTTATCTGAGTGTGTCCCTGGGGAAGGGTAGGATGCACACTGCACAGCCACTGCAGGAAGGTGAAAACAAGAATGAGATGAAGTGAGTTGCGTCCAGAGACAGGGAACTGGTGGATGCTTCTGGTCTGTCTGTTCATTCCCTTGAGTCATTGGGGCACAGGTACCAGCTCTGCCACCCACTATCACTACCAAATGACCGTCCACCAGAATGACCACTCTCTTGATGTTATCCAGTTGGTGACTCTGTAGCCATACCAAGGTGTTGTTTGGGAGAGCATGGATGAAATGCTCCAGGATCACCTGCTCCATGATCACTTCTGCCCTACACATCCCTGGCTGGAGCTTTCGCGGAGAGTGATCCAACAGCTGCTGCAACCAGCTTAATAAACGACTGTCATGGTATAAAAGGGAAGCTCTGGAAAGTCTGCCAGTGTTCATCTGGGTTTTGGCTGACACAATTGAGGACAGGTTTCCTGAGGTCTTTGTAATTGAGGTTTATGGTGGTTGGAAGTTTGTGGGTGGCCTTTAGTGGGTTAATAGAGAGAAGCATCAACAGCTGTGTTGCCCAGTCCCTGTCAGCTCAGCCGTGGGCCATCACCACCTCCTTGAAGATGTTGATTAACTCCTCTGGCTTTTCTGGTCACCCATCTTTGTTGATCCAGGGATGGGGTGCAACAGGTCTTCTGTTAGCACCTCATTTGCCAAGAATAATTTTTGGAGGCCTGCCCAGTCTGCATGTCGGGCGTGTGCAAGGTCTAACAATGCCTGTGCCTCGTGCATTGCAGTAAGAAAAGTGCCTCTCCAGGCATAGCTAGCTCAGGCTGTGGCATCTGCTGGTGTTCAATGCTGGAGTCATGGATGAAGAAAAAATGGACCCCCCCCCCCAAAAAAAAAAAACTAAAGGGGTCTTTAACATCACAACATTAAATCAGTTGTCTGTACTGGCTATTACTCTGAACTGGTTCTGTTACAGGGTTGTCACAGATGTGAAGATCTGAATGATCCACGTCAAGATTTCCATTAAATCAAACTGTATCACCGGATGTTGTGTTCTCTGTGCACTGGTTCAATCCCCTTGTTCTGCTGAACAAGAACAGTTGTGATGAAATATAAAATTAATAATTCTATAGGCGCTATAAATTGCTACTTTTATGTATAATCACATGAAAATTGATCATCTAGTGCTGCTGAAACCTGAAAACTAGAGTTTACAGGCAACTTTTGATCAATTACATCCAATTATTGGCCATTCATAAAAGGCCAAATTATATATAAATTGATACTGTATATAATTACTTTCTTGCACTATGTAGGTTTTTTTAAATATATGTCATATTTTCACAGAACAAACAAGTTTGCCAAAACCCAAACAATGTGATTCGGTCTACAAGCAATAGGAATATGGGAATGTGATGATATTTTACAGTGAAGTATAAGCATTATCAAAACATGTGACAGGTTTGATAGAAAAATAATTGTTATCCCTGTAGTGAAAATGACAATACGTACTCCCCAGAATGTGAAAAAAAACATTTCTTTTAATGTTTTACCCTGTTAAGAAACATAGGATGTGGCTTAGTTTGTAAAACCAAGAGGTAACTTATGACCACTGGCACCTCGCTTTCACCATATCTAAAGCAAATCTAAAGAACATAACAAACCAAACATTATCCATAAAGATGCATATCAGTCAGCAGATATAATGTTTGTTTCTCAGCGGGCATTTTTAACAATATTCTCCTGTTGCCTGTACAGAATTACTGATAAAGTTACTTACAGAACATGGCTCAAACAGAAATTCTTGAGTGAAGAGAGAAAACTGTCATCAGCATATGTGCTGAAGTCCAGAGTTGTGAAAGCTGACTGGGTCAAGATAAAAGCCAATAATTACACACAGTTTTCAAAATAAATCTTATAAATTAGATTCTGCATTGACATGCCATATTTAAAAACCATACACTACCAAAAATAAAAAATACAACATTTACAGTTATTGCTCAACATTCAATTATGGCTAAAGTTTCTCTCATTATTTGCCACAAATGTAATTTTCTGTTGTGCCTCGGACTTTGAGACTGAGATGCGAGATGGAGCAGGTGACAAACATTACACCAGTGATTCGGCTGGCTATATTTAAAGCAGGTAGGATGCATAATATAGTTAGTTTGTGTGATTTTGCTTAACAAATCTGTTATTTTGTTGTTATGGTGCACTATTCATCATTTATAATTGAGGCTTTTTTGGCCTTTTTGTTGCTGGTTGAAAACTTGCCATAGTGTACTCTAAATACAAGACCAGTGGTTTGATCCAAAACCAGATTTTTAACCCTCAAGCGACCAAGCAATTTCAGCAGCTAAAATAACGAAGTGGGGTCATGCATGACCCCGTTATATTTTATACTTTTTTAATGGCTGTATTTGTGTTTATCATACCAATATTGCTTCCTTTATCTATGGCAGATATTCCAAAATGTTATAATAAAATTAATTATTCATATTATGTGATATTATGTGATAAAATCAAAGCCTGTAATGTTAAAAAAAAACGTACATATCTTACCGGGGTCATAAAAGACCCCACCATCACTTTCCATTATCCTTGCCACACCAATGGGACAATTTCTGTAAACCCCACCCGCCCCAAACAAACAAACAAACAAAAAACGAAAAGCTGTGAGAGAAGTGGATTGACAATTTCATGGTAGGACATATTTTTCTGATTACAAATATAACAACGGTACATATGAATATTTGGCTGGGGTCATAAATGACCCCACTCAGTTGCTTGAAGGTTAAATAGTTCAGACAAAGAAACAACCATTGACAGTGGCTGCTAGGTCTCCACCACACGAGCCTAACGATTATAATGTCAACAGTGAGGCAAGACTTATTGTAAAAGAGGTCATATTTTGAACCATTTCAACAAGCTAATATATGTCACCAGGATTCTTTAAAAAAATACTCCACAAACATTGAGGTGGTGCAGTTTTAACAATACTGATGCTACTTGCCACGCCTACTCTGCCTTACCCTACGGTCAGATTAGCTACAAATGAGGGCGACAAACAGTTGGCGTTTGTTGCTTGACGGTCGTTCCTGGGCGTGGCCAGCTGGCGGATACTTGGAATTATTGTGCACAATGTTTAATGATAAATGATAAAGGACGGGGAAACCCGACACTGTCACTACGAGCTTTTCTTCCATGCTTGACTGCTTCGCGGAACCAAATTTCGATTGATTTGTTTCAGTAAAACGTGTGTCACAGTGACGCTCCTGTATCGCTAGTTAGCTTGCTAACATCTGGTTAGATGCCTTGTAAATCACCTCAGAGTTATTATCTGGTTAAAAAAAAAGGGGTTTTAGATTTTAAAGTGTTTATTTCTTGCTAACCTTTACAAAATATAAGAGAAAAAATACCAAACATATTAGATTCATACAGAAATATGGCGTATTCTGCCATCTTGGATTATTTTTCAGACCTGAACAATCACTATGAGGTGTATTATGAGGGTGGACAACCAACATATGTCACACTGCCTTCCCTCGGATTGGCAGTCGCTGTGTCGCATCGCTCAGCATTTGCATAAAATAGACTTCTCATCTATTTTGGCCCCGCCTAGCTGGCGGCATAGCGACCACTTGTCTCTTGTCGCGGTAAAACGTCCACTCTGATTGAAAATGAATGGCAGTTGGTCGCTTTGCCTCTGTCTCGTGTAGCTAATGTAACCGTGTCTTTGAGGAGGGGGTGTCAGTTTCCCTTCAACAGAACATGTGGGTGTGTTGCAAAGAGCATACACTGACTCAGAGAAAGCAGGAGTAAAGATGTAGGGTCCTATCTTGACGATCTATGGCGCCAAAGTCGAAAGAGCATGTCCAAGTCCACTCTTCTATTTACAGGGCGCTTAATCTGAGCGCAAAGTAAAGTGCAGGGAGCAAATGGGTCGTATTACGGTAAGTTATTTAATTAGTCATGGGTTTTGGGCATAACATGAAATTAAAACCAATCAGATTTAAGATTCATTCTATTTACACAGTCATTCTATGTGAGGTGTGTCTGAATACTACGCCGTATAAACAGCAGAAAATTCTGCACTTGACTTCAGATGTTTTTGTTGGTCTATCACCTGATTGCTTTCTGCTGCCTCACAACAAGACCAACACCCATGGGCGCACAAATGAACACAAGGAAAGTTGTGGGCATTGGGTATTAAAATGAAAACTGTGTCAGTTGGAAACTAACAATGACACGTGCACTGTGCTGTGTGCTGCTTTGCGCCGTGTGGATAGGGCTTGTGAACGTTTGTCACATAAGTCAAAAATGCGCCATTTCAGGCTTAGATTTTGCTTATAGCAGTGGAGTTTCTATGTGCACAGTCAGATTTGGACTTGAATATTTTTAACATGGAACCCCAAGTTGATTCAGAATCTTTTTTTCAGTATGAAAACCTGTTTTTATAAATTGGCAAAATAGTCCATGGGCCAAGCAGGTTTTTGGTACCACTTAAGAGGACTAAACAACACTTACAACCCCGCCTCAGTAAACCGTGGCCTACACAAAATAGTGTTGCTGAATGGTGCAAGAATCGTTCACTTTGGGTATAAAGTACCAAACTTGGCACACATCCAGTGTTTTACCCACTGAATAAATCTAGTCTAGGGGCCAATTGATTTTCACCCATTTTTTCCAATATGGCTTTCATTTTCAAAATGGCCACCATCATAGGTGAAAACCAGTAATACGATATATAATATTAATTCATTCATTTTCTATACCCGCTTATTCTAATTAAGGGTCACAGGGGCGCTGGAGCCTATCTCAGCATTCGTTCGGCAAGAGGTAGGGTACACCCTGGAGAGGTCGCCAGTCTATTGCACGGCCACATATAGACAGACAAACACATTCACGGTCAATTTAGAGTCACCAATTCACCTAACCTGCATGTCTTTGGAAGTGGGAGGACCAGGAGAACATTGTCCCAGACATGCACCCGGAGGGAACCCACGCAAACACGGGGAGAACATGCAAACTCCACACAGAAAGGACCAGGTCGGAAGCGACCCTGGGACCTTCTCAGTGTGAGGCAACAGTGCTAACCACTAAGCGACCGTGCTGCCCTGTTTATAATATGCTCATTTAAAAAAAAAATTTAAACACAGATATATGTGCTATTTGATACTTTTGAACCTCCATCCCTTTTAAAGTGCAGATGTAATGTAGACAGAGGATGTCTTGGTCAATGCAAGTGCATCAAGGCAGGGATGGCATGTACATCG
>OMMV01232955.1:0-10091 GCA_900302635.1 Chatrabus melanurus | reverse complement strand
AGTATTCCATTGAGTGTTCCAGTATACTATACTTGCACAGGTCTTGCTGTACATAAGTACAGTACATATTCATAAGCAATTACATACATTGTGTATGTCTTTCAGAGAGTTTTGGAGTTGGAGACCAATCGGACCCCACACGAAATAATTTACGTTGATGAGGCAGGGTTTAACCTGGCGAAAACACGGAGACGGGGAAGAAATGTGATTGGGAAAAGGGCCACCATTGACGTGCCAGGTCAAAGAGGTGCAAACATCACAATGTGCGCTGCTATCTCAAAAACTGGGTTGGTCCTGCATAGATGCCAGATTGGTCCCTACAACACTGAGCGCCTGCTATTGTTTTTAGATGACCTCCACCAACAACTGATGACTGACTGCCAGGGGTGGATAAGGCATACCAAGCGTTGTTATCCAAGGTGTATTGCAAGGGATGACATAAGATGCGATTTGGATGAAAACATGTGGCCAAATGCTCAAGATTGCGTAGATTAGCACAGGACAGCATTTTTGTTTTTGTTTTTCCCATTTCTGTGTAATTTCTTTTTTTCCCCCATAATCTGATATAGTATGAACAATATTGGTTATTTTGTTGATCCGTGGCAACAACTACTTGCTACAGTAATAAAGCCTGTTTTGCAGCACTTCTATCTCTTACAGTATTTCTTTCCACTGTACATTCTATGATGTGCAGAAGACTCATTTTTACATACAGTAAACGGTATGTGGGCAATGCAAACATCTGACACCAAAAATGTGTTTACAGGAAAGGGGAACTGAATTATTACAGTGAAAAACACATTGGATTTATAATAATATTTTATATTGTATTCAGGTGCCTGCACCAGAACCATGAAAAGCAATGCAGTTTTAGTTATGTCATAGATTGTTAATATTTTGACAGTCATTCTGTTATGATTGACTACATATATCTGTTACACAGACAGACAATATGTGCTTGTGTTTTGAAAGACTGATTTGATTTTGAGCCTGGTTTGCTTTGTTTGGATAACATTAGTGTATGATGAAAAAGATATTTTGCATTTTGAAATGTAGAGTCAGAATTTAATTAATAAAATGTGGTTTTGAGCAGAAAATTGACTGTTTGGCTAATTGTGTGACATGGTTGTGTTGCTGTGTTTAGAGTTTAGAAAAAGTGCTTTTAAGTATAGGTAAACGCTTGTAAGCAACTGTAATCAACTATCTTGCAAAAAATAACCTGCTGTATGAACTTCAGCCTGGTTTTCATTCTTCATTCTCTACGGAAACATGCATAATTCACTTTACTGACTATATAAGAAATCAGAGTGATCAGGGAAATTACACGGGCATGGATATGTTGGACTTGCACAAGGCTTTTGATACTGTGGATCATTATGTGTTGTTAAATAAGTTGGAAGCCCTTGGAACTCAGTCAGTATCAGTCGATTGGTTCAGATCATACTTAACAAGCAGAAAGCAAATTGTGGACATAAATGGTACCTTTTCCAATGAGATGATTATGACTTGTGGTGTACCTCAAGGATCCATACGATTTCTTATATACATAAATGATATGTGTGCAGCTGTAACTTGTGAGCTGGTACTTTATGCTGATGATTCAGCTCTGTTGGTATCAGACAAGGTGGTATCAGACATTGAATCAAAGTTAAGTACAGAATTGGCATCGGTTTGTGAGTGGTTGAATGACAGCAAGCTTTCTATTCATCTTGGTAAAACTGAATCAATTTTGTTTGGCTCAAAACGAAAACTGAAAAGAGTAAATAAATTGCATGTGCGGTGAAGTGGAACTGACATTGCATCAAAGAAACAGGTTGCATATTTAGGCATAGATTTAGATCAATCTATCTCAGGTAATGCAATTGCAGATAATGTGATTTTAAAAAAGTATTTGTAAACTGAAATTTATTTTTCGTAATGCCCGTCAATTTAATTTGAAAACTAAGAAATCATTGGTATCAGCCTTGATCCAGTGTCACTTCGATTACGCCTGCACTTCATGGTATAGTGGTTTAACCAAATTGAATAAGACTCGAATTCAGGTCACTCAGGACAAAATCATCAGGTTCATGCCTAACGCTTCTCCAAGAACACATATTGGTATAAATGAATTTCAGGCAGTAGGATTGTTGCCAGTTAGGAATAGGGTTGAACAGCGTAAATTGTCAATTATGTATAGTATAAAAAATGGTTCTGCGCCTGAATACATCAAATGTAATTTCACTCCTGGGAACTCCAATTATGCAACTAGATATAACATTGACTCTTTTGTTGTACCTTGTGTATACAGTTTTGGTATGTTTTCTTTGAGGTACACTGCCACACTTTTATGGAACAGTCTCCCATTGTCAATTCGAAGGTCCCCCTCTAAACAAATGTTCAAAAAATTAGTTAAGGAACATATTTTTAGTGATCCTATTGGTGCCAGTCAAGATATATATGTATATTATTACTTTTATATTTTAAATATTTTATCATGGCATTTTATTGTGCATTTTGTCGGCAACTTTAGTTCTATTTTTAGTCTACTGGTAATTTAATTTGTTGTATTTTATTGTTGTGTATTCTTGTCAATTGATTTAATTTATTAGTTAATATGATTTTGCACTGTTGGTCGGGCTTCAGACCCCCCCAAATGGAATGTGTGGGTATAGAAAATGAATGAACGAATGAATTATTGTTTGTTTGTTATTCATTTTAAGAGGACCACAATGGAAATAAGTGCCTCTTTGGCTGTTTTTTTGTGCTATCCTCTGCAATATTTAATGGGTTTTTTTGTATTTATGTATTGCCAAATAAAAAAACTGTCAATCAGCTCCCTGTCACTGTGATGCTTAAGACAGTATTTTCTGGATGTCATCCAAATATCCTTGTTGCAGCTCAACCAGCACTGTGACCCAGGGCATGCTCTTACATAACGCTGGTGCGTTCAACTGCTAGATCAGCATGCTGCATGAACTCTGTCATGGTTACATGTACATGCATGTAGGGTTATGTGTGTTTGGTTTGTGTGTGTGAAAGAAAGAAATGCAGCATAGCATAAGTTTTGCCAAAAAGATTTCAGATTTCAAAGTATTCTCTTAGAATCAGCTAATCAATAACAACCACAATCTCTAATAGGAAGCAGCTCGTCACCCTTTCAGACATCAAACCTCGATCAATAGGCAACGTGCACGTTCTTTAAAATGTCAGTTCTAACTCACCTCTCTGCTGCTTGCAGTTCACAGGCTTTGACATTAATTGTCCGCCATTTTCACTTCCGCCTGTAATTTTCCTTCAATCCTCATCAACACGCCTCCTTCTCGCGCCGCTGTCTGGACGTGCCTATGAAGACTCTCTGGTGCAAAAAGTAACTATCATATTTGCCAGTCTGCCAAGTTCACAGTGGAAAACCAGCACCGTTCCACCACCTATTGCCGCTCACTTCGGGGTGCTTAATTCTCGAACAGTCTCAGCTCTCTCTGCCGCTGTTATTGGTTCGTCTTCTGAATTCCACCCTCCGACAGATGGCTGCTGCAACGATCCCGGCCTGTAGCCCTCTACAACAGCTGCTTCTTCTCCGCTCTCAAATACACTCCTCTCCTGGCTGTGACCTCCTTCACGGTGTCTGCTCGCCTGACTGATGGGACTTTGCCTCTCCGCTCGACACGCTGCGGCTCTTCCATCGTCCAGGTGTTTCATTCTCCTCTGTTTGCTTCACTCTATTAAGGTGTGAGGTCAACAAATTGCTGCTGGTTGTATTACGGCACTCAGTTTGGAAACACGTCTTCATTTGTGTTCGTTTTATTATTTGTAAGGTGTGGTCGTACTGAACGTGGTAACACTAAGAAGAAGAAGAATTATCACGATAAGAGCGCGGCCTCACCGCCGCACCTGTCTCACCCCTATTGAGTGCGACCATCCTTCCAGCTAATGACATCGCTTTTCCTTTTCTCTGCTCGCAGTTGACAGATGGCCATTTGGCAGTGGTGATATGATGTCACCCTCAAAACTCTGACTCTGGGCAGGGTTGCCAGGTCTGCACGACAAAACCAGCCCAATGCTCACTAAAACCTGCAGAAAAAAACAGCCCAATACCGCCACTTTAATTACCACTGTAATTACCCATCAGCTGCGGATGGTAGATGCTTTCTCTCCTTACCACTACTTTATCATTATCACTGGTGACTTACGGGAGCTGCATTCCCCTTACCCTCCAAATTGCACACTTGAATTAGCAAGTGGATTGCGCTTGAGGGAAGTGCGTGTATTTTGAAAAACTCTGTGGTGCAACGAATTATGCTCGTCTGAGGTGGTTTTCAGGCCTTTAAGTGAGTCTAAATTATTGACCATCTCCGCAATTACATTCATAGAGCAAGTTGATTTTCCTGTTCTCATTATTGTTCATGTATTTTCTTCTCAGCTAAATCTCTGTGCTTCCAATCTCTGGCTGCCAGAGGACTGTTACCGCTGTGGACGTTTGGCTTAGCCCTAACACTTGTATTGGGACAATATGCTTGCCAACGCTTTACTGGTCTATCTCATTTCATTTAATATTTCAGTAGTGTTGAAACAGAGCTCTTGAAATTCTTTGTATAAGTCAGTGCATCACTCCTCAGCTGCTGTGCTACAGTGTTAGCTCTTAGCTAATCCCGTGTGGCTGTGTTAACTTGTTCAAATGCGACATATTTACAACCAGCACTTAGCGATGGGTCCCGGCGACTCTGCCCTTATCTTTAAGGCGCTAGTACCATAATTACCATGACGTTGGCAGCCTACATAATCTAGTCTTTGTCTCACTCACTCGAGCTGTTCACAGATGCTGTTCCATCCCTCGGTTTTGGGGATTCCTTCCAGGGTTCATGGTTTCGAGAGTAGACAGCTTTCTCACTTTTGCTGCTGATGCTGCCTACTCAGCCTTTTTGAGCTACACCAACCGTTGCAACTCGGATTCTGGGGTAACGTGCGAGCTGGATGCATGTCACTGTACTGCGACACTGTGGCTGTCATGGTTTTCATTGATAAATGTCGTATACAACGTCAGACACTTAAGGACCCTTTTGACTCACTGACTTGGCAGTTGGTCTTTCTCATCTTCATCATCAAAGAAGTGCATATACATGGTACAACTACTGCTATCACCAAAGTAAACTCAGTCTCATCCCAATGTTGCCTTGGATAATTATCTAACACATATATGTCCTGAGGCTTGATCTGACTTACGACTATTCATAACACCAGTCTGAAACTCCATGTCACACATGCGGCTTTGCTCTAATTCAACTCAGGGACTCAAGAATTCGAGTCTCTCTACCAAGAAGTATGTCACGAGTTCCATCAGAGTCCAACCGGCTGGCGTGTCTGCTGCCTCCACGTGATTTGGGGCTAGCCCTCCTGCACCTACGTACGGTGCGTCAGACCTGACTCCCAGGTCTCACAACACAGATGGCTCTTTAGAATCTCTAATCAAAGTATCTATTCTCTATTGCACTTATTCAAATTCTGGTGGCGGTGGATTAATTCTCCACTGACGTTCTCCACTCTACTTTGACTTAAATGTACGTGGGTGCCTGTGTTTAGGCTTGCACGTACAGGTGTATGTGCATATATGCTGTCAACTCACTTTATTTCTACAGTACAAAATCACAGCATGATTGCCCCAAGGTGCTTCACAGGGATAAGGTCTAACCTTACCTACCCCCTTGAGTGTGCACATTGGCAACAGTTGTAAGGAAAACTCTTCCCCAGGCATTTTTGATTACAGGGAAAAAAAACCTCAAGCAGACTAGGCTCAGTGAGGTGACCATCTGTTTTGACCCTACTACCAAAGCAGAGCAACAAAATGTCACACATGCAAAAATGGATGTACATATGGGTTACAGTGGTCGCAGTGACCGATGGCTCAGGAGACATCCAAATGGTGAAGAGCTGAATCTTAAAAAATGGTATGTAATGGGCGAGTCCATGATCAAGCCTGGTTCATTCATTAACATAACATTTTCCAGAATTCATCCATCAGGTGCTCCTAGATGTCCACAGCATGATCCAAATTTCTACCTCATATGGTACAGGAATTCCACAAACATTTATCATCCACACTATGCGTTACTTACCGCATCACCTCAAAGCAGTTGACACTACTTAGCTTTTCGAGGTGTGGGGACCACGCCTCATGCTAACCTGGTTCTTACATAAATCATGATCTGACAGGCAACACCTCAGCTCAAATACTCCCACTCTTGGTCTCACTAAGGGCCAGTGGCCTGGCTTGCAAAAGATGGTGCAGGCAGCCCTGTATGCTGGTGGCCCAGCACACAAATCAAAGACCAGGTGGCCCTGGACACTGGTTTCCTAGCTAAGAGAACAGCACGGTATCCTGTGAAGTTCTCTTTCACTGTATCCCTATCCTCTCACTCTGTTTTTCACCTCTAGTCTACTTGAGCTTGAGAAACTGTACAGGTGGGCCTCTACAATGGTGACCCAGCTCAAAAGTTTCTCTCTCTGTCTCATTCTTTCTGTTGCTCCTTCCTTCTTTGTGTGAGTCCTTATCCGGTGGTCTGGCTTGCAACGATCCATGCAGGTGACTCTGTATGCAGGTTTCCCAGCACACTAATCAATGTCCAGGTGGCCCTGGACACCGGTTTCCTAGCTAAGAGACAAGCACAGAGTCCCTTCATCTTCAGAGTCTATAAGTAATGGGACAAACTAAATATAAGGATAAGGTTAACACAAATCACCACTTTTACAACTACTGTCAACAAATCAGGAGCTTTTTAAGTCACTGAATACATCTTTGACTTTATTTACAACAACCATTAAGTAATACAAACAGTGCGGTACTGTATGGAAAATCTGTCTGATGTTGGCAGTTCTCAGAAACTGACCATGCAAGAAGGAGATGAGTAAGGGAAGACACCAATACATCCATGACAACTCTGAAGAACATTATAGGCTTCTGTGGCTGTGACTGGGGAAACTAGGCATAGTACATCAGTTGCTTCATGATGGAGTGGTACAGAGAATGATTTTAATACAAGAAAACAGATCAGATCTTGACTTACATTTCCTGTCTGCCTTCTGGCAAACTGTAGCTGAAATTTTTTGTTTGTAACCGTATAGCTGGTGATGCAACAGACAAAAGTTGCACTATGCACATTTTCTCCAATTGCATGCAGAGAAGAAGATAGTCTTGGTGGCTTCCCTCACGAGATGCCTTCTTGCACAGTTACTCAATTTTTGAGAATCTACTCCAGACAAATTGATAGTTTGTCCAATTACTTATGGCCTTTGAAAACAGAGGGACTGTCTATAAAAATGGTTCTAATTCCTAAAGGCCCAGTTACACTGTGACGTTTACCTCAGCGTTTGGAGAACGTGGTGAAAGGGAGAGAAAGGTGGCCAAATGTCAGCAAAAATCACGTGTCCGGAGTTTGGTAGCGAAACTCAAACGCAGCATGGCACTCGCAATGCAGTGCTAGTGGAGGCCAGCAGAGCCGGTTAGCCAGCACTCCATTAGAACAAGCGGGACCTTTGCCAATGTGGCAATGTGCCGGAGAGGGGTTCGACACACCACTGTCCAGTGATTCTGAGCAGGCAGGGCGAAGCAGCGCCCAGCATAGACGATCGCACCCGTAACTTCGGCTAGCGGATGCTAACAGATGCTAATGGAGGCTAACTTGGTTGTAGCGGAGACTGACTGTCTCTACCGGTCCCCAACGTAGCCACCAAGGATTTTTTAAAATGTTGAAAATATTTGGGCGCAGCCGCCATTCGTTGCCGATGGACGACCGAGCCCAGCGGTGGCTAGCAGATGCTAACAGGAGGCTAGCGGACACCGACGTGTGCAAGTAAGTTCTTCTACGTTGGCCCAAACGCCTACGTGTGACTGCGCCTTAAATGGTTAATGCAATGTTTTGAATTGTCTTGAATTAAAGCTCAAAGTCTACGCTACAAGAACATATTTATTTCTTCATTTCAACTCCGTTGTGGTGCAAAAATTGTCACTGTCCAAATACTTATGTCTGACTTTACAACGAAGCAGTCAAAAATCTAAAATTTTAACTTAAATCATGTCAATATCAGTAATGCAACAAATGAATAAAAGTTTCTAATAGAGGCAATCTGTACAAAGATCAAGAACTTGCATGATTGTTAGCCTGTGGCAAAAGCATGAACTCCAATGAGTTCTAGTTTGCTTGAATTCTTTCTCTTTGACACATTTTCTTGCATTGCTTTTGATTGTCATGCTTATGAACCTAACGTCACCTTATGTTTGTCTGAGGGGCTCAGAGTCGTTGGTCGGATGCCGGAGGTGAAAGTAGAGCTGAAGCACATGATCATTCTGCATTCTGATCCCTTTCTCCTGAAAATCCACTCACTTCACATATTTATATTCTTATTCATGCTTGATATATTACATTTGAGTCCCAATCTGTTTTTTTTTTTTTATCCTTTCCTGAATACCTCATCAGCAGCTCTCCTGTGATACTTCATTAGCTGCAGATTAAATGGTGCAATCACACATCAAAAAGTCGTGAGAGCTGCACTGGGAGCAGGGAACAAATGATGCTATTGAAGCAGAGAGTCACATGGTAGAGCATTCAATCCCCCTCGTGGCAAGAGGAAAGAAACCCCATGATCATCTTTCTGTTTTCAGAGAGACTGTGTGAGACCGAGCTGCTGTAGTAAGGCAGCGTGCACGGCCGCGGTCCCCGCTGACAGCCCATCTATCTACAAGTCCTTCTCTCCCTCTGGAGGCCGATGATGGTGTCAGCCGGCTCTCAGCTGTCTACAGCCACATCATTTTTTGGAATTACTGCTATTATTTAAGGAGCCAATTCCTCTCTCTTCTGCTGGCTGTGCAGCCACAGCAGTCCATCAAGTGTAAATCATTTATGAGTGAGATCACTGCACCACAACAGCCACCTCCCCCGGCGAGCTTTCCCACTCCCTTCACTGCCCACACATATCTTTAAACCCACAGAACCACATACCGTAGTTATTGTCCCATAAAAATACACAACACGTAAAACACTGACTTTCATAACTGACAAAAAAGTAGGACGCTGTGCTCTAAATTACATAGTACTTTAATTAGTTTGAAATTGTTTGTGTATTTATTGTTTTTTTTTTTTCTTTTCACTCTCTTGTCCACCATCATGAGTCCTATTGGTCAGTCGAACATCAATGCATAAAATACACACAGATATTTGCAAATGAGAAAAAAGGAACATAGTTTAGGAGGAAAAAACTTACTGCTGGTGATGAAATGATCAAATTAGAAGTGAAAGATAGGCTTTGAGGATCACCGCTACTTGTGCTGCATGTATACTACAAGCACACAAATAAATAACAAGAGCAAAACAACCAACACCTAACAACAGCTACGCAAGCTGAACAAAGCACAGATGACAAGCAATGACACACTAAAGTTTGGAGAATCATTCACAATTCTAGTATAGGGATAATGGGAAGCTTAGGTACTGTGCAAGAATTAAGCAAGACCTATATAGACCCTGAGGCCCATTGGTGCCGGTGCTTATCCCTGGATTCCATAGAATGAAGCGGATGAGAGTCTACAACTACACCCTCCCCGCCGGCTACACTACCTCTGCAGGACATGTACCATCCTTCTGCCTGCCCACCACAGCGCCGCCTCTCCACCTTCTCCCTGCTGGATGCTGATCAAGTCCTTGACCTCTTGACCAGAGCCGGGACTTCATCCAGCAGTCTGGATCCACTACCCACGACCCTAGTGAAGGCCTGTCTCCCCACCATCTGCCCCCTGGTGGTTGCCATCATCAACGCCTCACTTGGCTCTGGTGTGGTACCCTCCAGCTTTAAGTTGGCGGCCGTGATTCCAACACTCAAAAAGCCAGGCCTGGACCCAGATGACCCCAACAATTACCGCCCGATTTCCAACCTTCCGTTCCTGAGCAAGATCTTGGAAAGAGCAGTGGCTGCCCAGCTACAACACCACATGTCCCACCATGAGCTCTTTGAACCTTTCCAATCTGGTTTCAGACCACATCATAGCACTGAAACCGCCCTCATCAAAATAACAAACGACCTCCTGATTGCTGCAGATAATGGCCTTGTCTCCATCCTCGTCC
>OMMV01232921.1:0-13340 GCA_900302635.1 Chatrabus melanurus | reverse complement strand
TCCCTCACTGTAAATCTCACAAATTTAGAAGGGCCCACAAGTTCTCAATGGGGTTTAAGTCAGGTGAGGAAGGGGGCCATGTCACTATTCTCTCATCTTTGAGACCTTTGCTGGCTAGCCAAGCAGTGGAGTACTTGGATGCATGTGATGGAGCATTGTCCTGCAGACAATCATGGCCTTCTTGAATGATGCAGACTTTTTCCTGTAGCACTGCTTGAAGAAAGTATATTCTAAAAACTGGCAGTACGTTTGGGAGTTGATTTTAACCCCATCTTAACCCGAAAAGGTCCAACTACCTCATCCTTAATAATAGCATCCCATACCAGTACCCCTCCTCCACCTTGCTGGCGTTTGACTCGAAATGTTGTGTGTCCATTAGTGATTCAACCACAGACCATCCATCTGGTCCACCAAGAGTCACTCTCATTTCATTTGTTGATAAAACCTTTGAAAAATCTGTCTTCAGATATTTCTTGGACCAATCTTGACATTTCAACTTGTGAGTCTTGTTTAGTAGTAGTCATATTTCAGCCTTCCTTACCTTGGCCATGTCTCTGAGCACTGACCACCTTGTACTTCTGGACACTCCAGGTAGGTTGCAGTTTTGGAATATGGTGGAACTGGAGGATAATGGGTTCCTAGTAGTGTCACATTTAATTCTTCTCAAGTCGTTTGCAGTTGATTTGCATCTTTTCTTCTCCACACGTTTCTTGCAACCTAGTTGAATATTTGCAACAAAACATTTGATTGTTCTGTGCTCACACTTCAATAGCTTAGCTATTTCAAGAGTGCTGCATCCCTCTGAAAAGCATTTTACAAATTTTGACTTTTCGGTGACTGTTAAATCTCTTTTTTGGCCCATTTTGCCTGAGGTAAAGAATCTGACTAATAATTATGCACACCTTGAAATAGGGTGTTAATCACTTTAGGCATAATTGCATCATGTGAGAGAAATCCCTTTTCCACAAATTGTTCAAAAGTAAATAAAAACATGGATCTCAATAGTGCACCTGCTGTGGAATTCAAAATCAACTCAAACCACGTTTTTTCCTAATGTTAAAATTGCATAGTGTACTTATTAACACATTCTTGCAACAATGTGTTAATAAGTCAGGTCTGGAACTATGTGCTGGTGTTACGTGTCACCACATCTACCTCTGTCGAACAACACCTTGGGTCCTGGATGGCAACCACCAAGGTGGACAACTGGACGGTCTATCCCCACTTCTCGAAAGTAGCCATCTATCTGCCCCACCCAGATATAATGTAGGCATCCCTTTGGCCTTTTCCAGTTGCTGGGGTCCTCAACACTTAGGTGCCTACGTGCTGGATCATGCCCAAAGAAATGCACCGCATGACCAAAATGCTGTAGCTCACATTTGTTCATGATGCAAGTGATACTCCTTATCCGTGTCTCCCTCAGTAACCGCTCGTTTGATACAAAATCATTCCAACAGTGTCCAAGGATCCTTCGAAGAGACATAGTACCAAAGACATCCAGTCATCGCCTTAGGTTGTTGGCTAGCGTAAATAGCAGTTATTTTATGATTATTTACAACATATACTCAACAAAAATATAAACACATCAATTTTGTTTTTTGCTCCCATTTTTCATGAGTTGAAGTCAAAGGCCCCGGGGAAGACCCAGGACATGCTGGAGGGATTATATTTCCCAGCTGGCTTGGGAATGCCTCGGGATCCCCCAGGAAGAGTTACAGGTCTTGGCCGAGGATAGGGAAGTGTGGGCTGAGCTGCTTGGTCTGCTGCCACCGCGACCCAGACCCAAATAAGTGGCACAGAATGAATGAAGTAAAAGATCTGAGAGTTCTTATGTGCACACAGAACACATATCTCTCAAATTGTGTCCACACCTGGGAGATATAGCATATCAAGATGCTGATTAAACAACATAATTATTGCACATGTGTGCCTTGGACTGGACACAGTAAAAGGCCACTCTAAAGTGTGCAGTTGATGTTGAAAAATATCTTTTTTAGGTGAAGAAGCCGGATGTGGTGGTCCTGGCCTGGCATGGTTACACATGGTCTGCGGTTGTGATGTACTACCAAATTCTCAGAAATGATGTTGGAGATTGCTTATGGTAGTGGGAACAACAGCTCTGGTGTACATTCATGCAGTCAGCATGCCAACTGCACGCTCCCTCAAAACCTGTGACATATGTGGCGTTGTGCTGTGTGATAAAACTGCACATTTTAGAGTGACCTTTTACTGTGACCAGTCCAAGGCACACGTGTGCAATAATCATGCTGTTTAATCAGCGCCTGGATATGTCACACCTGCCAGATGGATGGATTATGCCGTCAAAGGTGAATTGCTCACTAACACAGATTTCACCAAATTTATGAATAAACTTTGAAAGAAATAAGCGTTTTGTGTGTGTAGAAGAAGTCTTACACCTTTTACTTCAATGCATTTATATTTTTGTTGAGTATATATTGCTGGTGATATTAAAGTTCTGTAGTATCCATTTACCATGCACAACATCCGAGATAAACAAACTGACATTAGCCAACTATAAATACTGATCCAGGCATCACATAAATTGGTATGTTTGAAAAAATACACCAAGCTGGCCATGTTTCTTCAGACATCATTGTACCACTGACATGCCAAAGATTCCAAAGTAGGTTGCTCGCATTATTTTGTTTATTTTGAGCATGTGGTGAATTTTGTAACTCCCAGTATGCCTGCCCTGTTCACGTCCATTCATTGCTTACTAAACTATTTCTTTCACAAAAGGATTTCTCGCAAACGTCAAAGGTGTGTACAGCACTTACATGCTTGAATGCCAAAAATATTTTAGTATGACTAGGGTTGTAAAGTTGTGAAAGGCATATGAAACCAATTTTGCCTGATAGAACCCATGTAAAGGTCATTGAAGACAAATTGGCTGACTTGGGGAAGTTGTCTTTACAAACTTCTTTGTTATTGTGTTTTCTTTACATCGTCCATCACATTGGCAGATGGCCGCCATTGTGCACCATGTCCTTTCCACCTCTCTGAGAACTTCAACACCAGCACATGCTGCAGAGTTGTCCCTTTCCCACACAATGGACCAAACACACACAGACACACTAAGACGCGTCTTTGTTTCGACTGGTTCTCAAGCCCCTCATCGCTGAACGAGGAGAAACGTAGCCGTGCTTTGTGGGGTCTAGGGGGGAAGGTGCTCTGGCCAACATACAGATCACCTTTCTGTATATAAGACAAAATAAGCAAAGCTTTAGCAGCTGCTAAAAGTAAAATAATGTGAGAACACTCCAGAGTGTGTGGCTTCCTCTGTAACAGGTGCCGCTGTAATGCAGCAGCTGAAGACAACCGCTGGACAAAGGTGACCCAACAACAACAACAACAGACGGGCCTGCATGGCTTTCTCCAACTTCAGCAACAGCTTTGGATGTGCGTTCAGACATCAACTATGTTCCCTCCCCTGCATGCAAATAGGTTTTGTGTAACACATGACCTATAGCTGCTCCTGTTTGAGCTGCACTGATAAGCCATGTTGCAGTTTGTGGAAATGTTGCGCTACATTGGACCTGCAGTGAAATGTCAGGGCTCCTGTGAAGTTTGCCTGCAACAAAGAGGCACGCTCACAGAAATCTGTGGCTTAAAAAAACAAACAAACAAACAAGATGCAAGATGTTTCTGTGCAATTAAATGATGAATGGTGCTGTTTGCAGTGTGGACATTTTGCTCTTCTTGTTTTGTCCCTCACATCAACCCCACATTTAATTGTCTACCTACAATTCAAGAGTCTTATAATTTAAAGTAACGCACACTGTCCTTACAAATCGTATCTTTTATTACAGAAAAGAATCCGTTGCATACATTGCAGATCATTTCTGAGGCTGTTCGTCAAATCTCTCCTGACAATAACGCAAACGCACCACCTTTCTTTGCAGCAGAAATACGCGCTGCGTGAGGTCGCCTTATTGTTTCATTCCAGCTATATCACCGCATTTGTTTCAGCTGAAAAATAAGGACCTGATCGAACGCAGGTGAGCGGATTAAAATATTCTACTCAGCATCTCAATAAACGCATTGCTCTCACCTTTACCAAGCGCCGCGTCTTTGCAAGACTGCTGCTGCAGGCTCCTGACCCACGCAGAGCGTCCGCAGGTCCACGGTGATCCGCGAGGGCTGCAGGGTGCGATTTAACGTAGAAATAACGAATCAGCCTCATTAACGCACATCTACAGAGAGTGTGAGAGCCGCTCGTGTGCGCTCTCGTCTGTTGGAGATCCACTTCAGAAGTGGGAGCGCTGCGGCGCACAGCTGCGTGCGCAAAGATCTGCTGGACTCAGACAGGCGACCTCACCATCTGTTCTGTCACCGCATCCATGGGAACCACAGTGACCAATGCACTCGAGGAAATCAAATGCTATATTTACTCCATCTAGTTATGTCAATCGGACCTACACAAGTTGGTTTGTTTAAATAGGAAACTGAATATTCAATTAATTGTATTACAATTAATCACCTTCATTCCTACTCAACTACTTACTGGACAATCAGTAGTAATTAAAAGATCATTGTTTCTCTTTGGATGAACCAAAGAGAAAAGGGGGGAACGATATTTTTGCCGAAAACAAACAAAAATTGGAATGAATCACTGTATTCTTTTGCAGGTGTGTGTGTGCGTGTGTGTGTGTGTGCAGCATTTGTATAGGCGCGGGGGGTGGGGGGGGTCTCCAAGGAAAAAAAGGTTGCTTAGAGGGTACAAAATCATGTTTGCATGTTTACAGGATAGATTTATTTCACGTTTGATTTATTCAGGTTGTCCTCATGAAAAATTCGTGGTTAAATTTACAGAAAGTAATGCACAAAAATTCGTACATATCTCACTTATTCGTCAGTCGGCAGGCGGTGAGGAAGTCACCGAAGACAAGATGACACCGGAAAATAGGTGGAAATTCGTCTTATTATGATTGCTATTCTAAACTTAACCCTAACGCACGTTTCTGAACGTTAAATGCGAAATGAACATTGCGCGTGGAAATTCGTAGGAATATGCACAAAATATCTTGTTTTACTTTTTGTATATCATACGAAACGCAGCAAGAGAATACATAAATTCAGTATATGACAGAATTTCAGTGGGTCAATGGTTTATCAAGTTGACTGCTTATTTAAACGGCATAGAACAGAAATAACCAGAAATGGATGGAATTACTGTTAAAAAACTTCTGAATAACTAATTCATCATGTGCAGAACCTTTGACTGTATTTAAGAGCCTATAACTGTAGAAATAGTGCCTTATTACTGTCATGGTTCACGTTGCTGGTGTCCGTTTTCCTTCTCTTGGGGTCTTTGTACATTCTCTTTCAGTTATTACTTAACCTTTTTCCTTGTGGTCTCTAGTGTTTCTCCTTCATGCTTATTATTCCTTGTGTCCTCCTGGTAATATCTCCTTCTTATGTTGACATCTGCTCTGTGTGTGTGTGTTTTCAGCGGCTTTACTTCCTGTTGCCTGGGCTTCCGGGTTTCACGTGCACTCTGACTTCCTCATTGATTGTTTCACACACTATAAAACCGTCCACAACCCATCACTCCAATGCTGGATTATCTTGCTCTCATGCCTGCTTTCTCGTGTTGTTTCCTCGTGTTTGTTCCACAGTTGCCGACCAACACTGCCTCTAAGTGTTTCCTGAGTTCAGCCTGCTGTTTCCTGATCTGTCACCTTGGTATAATTACTAGTTGTGTATTGACCCTCTGCCTGGATTATTCGTTTTCTGCTTCCCCCAAGGACACTGTTGTTGGACAGACTGATTTCCTGTATACCAAATCCTTGCCTGTGTCCTCATCCATCCTCATTGTCTGTTTCCACCAGAACAACATTGTGGTACGAACTTCCTCTGCTGTTTACACTAGGTGTTCTAGTTGTTGCCATTGCAGAATAAAGCTTTTACCAAACACCAGTTTTATTCTCTGCTCTGAGGTCACCAGTCTTGCCTTCACAATTATGTTTAAGAGCAGGAATAAATAATTTAAAGAATTAAGCCAAGGAAGTTGGAACAAAAATTTGGATCTCCACAAGTCAGAGTTCTCCTTAGGAGCAATCTTTAAAAGGTTCATGGTACAACAAGCAACTGTGAAATCTATTTTACAAAAACAGAGAAAGTTTGGGACTATATAGACTTTACATCATTGAGGAAGGAGGCCCAAATTAACACTCAGGAATGATCAAAGTTTTAATAGAAATATGAGATCATCCACCATTAAGAGACCACTCCATCGCCATGAACGAAAAGACTGTCGACCAAGAGGGAAGTTATTAACAGAAAATTGACATTAAAAAACTCATCCACCTTTGTCCTACTTGCCAGAGAGTAAGGAAAATACTGAGAATCCAGCCCAATGGTAGAAACATCATCAACCATCAACATGTATGGGTATCTGATAACTGACAGGGCATACATGTTGATGTATGCCCTGTCAGTTATCAGATACCCTGCTGGAATAATAAGATTGCCAAAGGAAAAATCTAAGCCACTACCCAGGTTGGCACAAGGAGCATCTAGGAGTACCTTAAGAAGCTATTTCCAGGTACAACAGAAGACTGCAGTCCTAGGAACAGCTAAGATACTGTCCAGGACCCTCAAACTCCCAGGCCTCTAGGACCCGAGCTTGAGAGGGACACACACACACACACCACCACCACCACCAGTGTTAGAATGGTGCCACTCTGGATGCTGAAACCATAATGTCAGAAACTCGTAGCTCCCTCTTCAAGATATCACTCACCGTGGTCAGGGTGTGGCCTGAGACTGATCCTCATAATACCCTCACTGGCACAATCAGAAGGATAGGATAGGGTCCACCACAGCAGCTGGCACTCCTTCAGTACGCCGACCATTGGGGCAACCATACCAAAAGTAGGTGTGTCTACCCACTGAGATCTAGCTACTTCTAGATGTCTGAACCTCAGACAGTGCAACCACTGCAATGCTGAGCTTTCCAAACTCCACTGACAGCAGTGGAAGGTGGTCATCATTACTGAAAGGATGTTTCAGGTGCCCACCCACATGGGCTCCCTCAGATTTGTACCTGTGCGCTGTCGTGCAGTGGACGACCTGTTAGCACCGCACCAGTTACCACCTTCCAGAGACAAGAGCCTTGGTGCTCTCCTGTGATTTCATCAGAGATGAGGCTCCAAACAGCTTTTCCTCATCCCCCTAATACGTGCCACCCTGAGACAGAAGGCAGCAGCAGAGTTGCCCTGATAGACTGCAGAAACAAGAGACCTTTTTTCCGGTGCAGAGGTTTGCAAAATGTTTAACAGCAGCTGAAGTGCCAATCCTGCCACCAACCCATAAAAAGGGGTTATCTGTAGGCTGGAGGACCACCTACAGTTCCTGGATGCAGTACATTATGTCCAAGACACACCTACATATAATACATGACAAAAATTTAAAAGAAATAAAATTGAAATGTTTAAAAGAAATAAAAATTTACATCGTCCCTCCAAATCCTATACATCATTATAATAAATCATTAAACTAAATTAGCCATGACATTTTTAGCGGTTAGTGCGACCGCTTTCAGTGCGGAAGGTTCCCGGTTCGAACCTCACCCCTGCCCATTCTCCATGTAATGTGGAGTTGCGTCAGGAAGGGCATCTGGCGTAAAACTTGTGCCAAATCTACATGCAGATCCATGTGGGATCTGCTGTAGCGACCCCGAGTTGAAATTGGGAGAAGCTGAAAGTAGATTATTTATTTCCATTTGAAAAACAAAAACAACTTTAAAACTACAAGTTAAAATATGTTATTTATAACAATTATAAAATTCTATTCTTTTAAATAAAGTTAAAAATAGACAAAGAAAAACATTTACAAGTGTCACATGAAGGGAAATTATCATGGAGCCTGTATTTATGATGCATGATGAGACCATAAATCATACAGAGGGGTGTAAACCTCTAGCACTCAGGCCTTAACCAGCCCCCGTGCTGCCTGTTTGACAGCATGCTTTGAACCCTGTGTTGTTTTCAAGAATAGAAAAGTGGTTTTATGACTGGAGGGTTTCTGGTGTGAAGTCCATTCAGGTAAGAACATGCGAGCAAGGTGTGCCTAAAAGACAGAGTATGTCAAAAAATGTGGAGAAACTCTGAGCTACTGTAAATAAATGTTAAATAAATATTCTAGTGCAGCATTCATAAAGAACTTGCTGATAAGCCTAATGTTCTTTTACCATTAAAAGATAACATTGTCACAGAAATAAAACATTCAAATAACATATTTCAATGTTCATTAACTGTCAGCCAAATAGAGGATAAAATACTTCTGGGTGTTTTTCATTTAGAATGGTTTATTTATGACATGAAATGGACTTTCGCAGTCACTCTATGCCTCTATTTCATACAGCGTATGATTCAAAATATGTTTTTCATGTAGAAGTGTCACTTGTTTGGATTCCTCCTCCTCCTCCTCCTCCTCCTCTCTCAGGGGAGCAGTGAAATGACAGCATTTCATCACTGCTGCTTTGGGAGCTGTCTGCCTGTTTCTTCATCCATGCAGGAGCTACAGAGAACAAGTGTGATCAGCAACAACAAAGTGCTTTAAGTGTGTCATATTCAGCTTTCAGCTGC
The DNA here is from genome assembly GCA_900302635.1 of Chatrabus melanurus. Classification (NCBI taxonomy): domain Eukaryota; kingdom Metazoa; phylum Chordata; class Actinopteri; order Batrachoidiformes; family Batrachoididae; genus Chatrabus; species Chatrabus melanurus. Next base: position 4,728 of record OMMV01232921.1, on the reverse strand, counting down.
TTGATTTTGCAGGAATTTAACTAAGATTACCATGTTTTGTCATTTTTATTTAAAACTGTTGGTATTGTCTTTGCAGGGTTTTTTTTGGTTGTGTCCACATCTCCTAAAACACCTCCGAGCGTAAAAATGTAGCTCCTGATGCTCCTCCCAGCAGCCCTCGGGCGATGTACTTCTGATTTATATAATTTATGAAGTAGAAAAGGATGCTGGAGCTTTTACACCTTTGCTTTATTCTGTTGTAGCTACTAGTAAAGGAGACTGGGGCCGATTCAGGGTGGCCACAGACTGGGTTAGAAGATCTGTCAAACAGCCATCTTCCTAATGTCCTCTGCAGGCCTGTCACTTTGACTATAAATTAAAACAAAAAAACAAAACAAAAACAACCGAGGCTGACCTGGAACTTGAACTTGAACTGGACATCCCAAATGAGAGTATCTCAGATGAATTCAAATTTCAGCATGATCAGGTCACAAAAGGACTGCCCACTTTACTCAACAGAGTATTGATGCTTGTGCTCATCATAACTTGAAGAAAATTTACCAGATTTTCACCAAATTTGAACTGTACATCCCACATGAGGGTATCTCACATGAATTTGAGTTTGAGCATGATTGGGTTTCACCAAGACCCTCTAAAAATCACCCACTTTATGGAACAGAGTATTAATTCTTGTGCCCATAATAACTTTTACCAAATTTGAACTGGACATCCCAAATGAAAGCGTCACAGACTAATTCAAATTTGAGCATGGTCGGGTTTCTACAAGAACCTCTGAGGATCGCCCACTTTAATGAACAGAGTATCGATTCTAGAGCTCATGATTACTTGAACTAAATGTATGTGATTTTTGCTCAATTTGAACTGGACATCCCAAATTAGAGTATCATGGATGAGTTCAAATTTGAGCATGATTGGGTTTTACCAAGACCCACTAAGGACCACCCACTGGACAGGAGTGTTTGGCGATGCCTGTATCTTTGCATGAGAATGAAGGTCCAACTCTTTAGAGTCCTGATGCTTCTGGTCTTACTGCATGGTAGTAAGACTTGGATGCTAACCATTCACCTTACATGATGACTAGATGTCTTCGGTATAAGATCTCTCCGGAGAATCCTTGGGTCGACCTGGAATAATTTTGTGTCAAATGAGTCTTGGTAATTTGTTTATGTACACAAATGTGGGTGTGCTGTAAAAAAAATAAATAAATAAAATTGAGAACTCAAATACAGAACTTCCAGAATTTCAGAGTTACAGCTGTTGAAGACATTTTTCCCAGTCTCTGATCTACTGATATTGTACAATTATAATGACGCATGCTGTTAACCTGCAAATGTTTTCATATAATTGTGCAAAATGTTTAAAATTCAGTAAACCTAAGTACCACAAATAACAATTCTGATCTCTGTCTAACAAGGTTTTCTGCAACACAAATCTGAGAATATTTATAATTGAATACATACCAAGTGCAAATAAGAACTGGAGTGTAAAATAATTGTATTCTTGAAAAATCTTTCATTTTTCAGAGAACCGGCTGGAACTTGTAGGAATCATTGGTGCACTTAAAAAACCCCAGACAGAAGCAAATTGATTCAGCAGTCACTCTGTGTATTTGTTAAACCAGTAAATCATAATTTCCCTCCATTAACCTGCAGTGCTTGTGGTGTGGTTGCCATGGCAACAACTCCCTCCCTCCCACGAAAGGCGATGCAGCATATCCACCGATTTATTAGATCTCTGATCACACAGTTCCCTCCATATGGCCTTCTGGGAAAACCAATTGTGTGCCCCCCATTTTACCTTTTGCAAGACTTCTCATTATTTTGCCACAGTTCATTCCACTGACAGAAAGACAAGTGTCATCTTTCTTGTCAGTACTTGTTTTCGGTCATAGACAGTTAGAATTTGAAATGAGGAGAAGACAGTTTTGAAGAATGATGAAATGACTGTTCCAAGAAAATAAATTGGATGCCAACAAGAAGACAGGTGCACAAAAAGGCATATACACAAGGTGACTGAAAGAGGTTTTGTATCGTAAAATACTTTCATCTTTACTGACATTTGTCCAAACTCGTCCACAATTGAAATATATTATATGTATTTACAGGGCCTTCAGAAAGTTTTCAGACACTTTCGCTGTTTTCACATTTTTTTATGTTGTAGCTTTACACTAAAATAGTCAGAGTAGGTCCTTTTTTCTTATGAATCAATGCTCCACAATGGCAAAACAAAAACAGAATGCTCAAAATAGATTTTTTCAATATATTTTTGAAATATTATATTGACACAGCTCTTCCTAGAACTTGCTCCCCAGCCAAAATAGGCAATCATGGGAGAAGGACCTTTGTAAGTCTTGACCACAAACCTGATAGCCACTCTACCTGAACTTCAGAGAAATCTTCCATTAAGGAATTAAGGGGGCCGCCCGCATGAGCCGGCTCAGTTTAGGATATGAGCGCTGCAGTTCATTGGTTGGCAGCTCAGCACCAGCACTAGTCACACCTTCAAAGGACATGGACCCTTGCTACTCTCTGATGTATGGGGCTCCAGATTGTTTTCCTCAATCCCCTTCAGCATAGTTACTTTCACACAGACCAAAAAGAAGTCCTTTTTTTCTCTATTGGACTGCACCAACCCGATGCCTTTAGTACTGGGTTTCCCCGGAGAATCCTTGGGTCCTGCCACAAAGACTTTGAGTTGTTAGTTATAGAGCTCCAAATGAGGCCAATTATCATTGTTAGGCAGCATCACCTGCAATACAACATCCATGTGGCACATTTTCCTGAGCTCAGTTCAGAACATGCAAAATCTTTTTAATATAATATTCTTAGATGACATCTACAGTATATCAATTCTGTGGCACTGCATGTTGTATAAAGCGGGAAAAAAACCATAAAAATAGTTTAACATAGGGAGTATGGAGAGGGTTAAGGTGAGCCTGGAGAGGTGGAGATTCACACTGGAGAGAAAGTGAATGAAAGTTAGTAGGACCAAGACAGAGTACATATGTGTGAGTGAGAGGGACAGCAGTGGCATGGTGCAGTTGCAAGGCGAAGAGATGATCAATGTGGATGAGTTTAAATAATTGGGGTTAACTGTTCTAAGCAATGGAGAGTGTGGTAGAGAGGTGAAGAAGAGAGCACAGGCAGGGTGGAGAAGAGTGACCAAAGATGACAGCGAGACCCGCTATGTTGTATGGCTTGGAGCCAGTGGTGGTGATAAAGACAGGAGGCGGAGCTGGAGGTGGCAGAGCTGAAGATGTGGTGATTTTCCTTGGAAGTGATGAGGATGGACAAGATTAGTAATGAGCATATCAGAGAGACGGCGCAGGTAGGATGGCGGGGTTGAGATAGTTTGGGTATGTACAGAGGAGGGACGCAGGGTGTCTCGGGAAAAGGATGCTGAGGATGGAGTTACCAGGCAGGAAGATAAGAGGAAGGCCAAAGATGAAGTTTATGGATGTGGTGAGGGAGGATGTGTAGGTGATTGGCATGACAGAGGAACATGTAGAGGACAGGGTGAGATGGCAAATGATGATCTACTGTGGCGCACGTTGATGGCAGCATCCAAAATAATAATAATAAGGTGATGATGATGATAAAAATAAACATGACATCCTACCGTGCTATTTTACACTTTAATCTTACCGTGTGGGGTCCATTCAGACCCCACACAGTAAGACAACAGTTAATATGGACCTATTAATGCATGGATTCATTCCATATCAGACCGGTTTGCAGGACCAGGCAGCTGATGTGCTGCGGTCCGGCAAACTGGTCTGATATTAAATGAATCCATGCATTAATATGCTTATTCAACACTGGATTAACATCTTAAGATATGTAAAATTTCGACTATGAATAATATATTTTTGCAAGTTCCCACTGGTCAGCAGTATTTATACTGAGGACTTTTATTATGAAATGTCAGAACGGAAGGGCCGTATGTATTGTATTCGAGAAACCAACTTTTCTGGTGGAGCGGCAGAGTTTAGCTTAGTTTTGTACACTGTGTGGGGCTGCCCGAAACGACTTACTTCGCCTTTCCTTTCTTACTTCCACTTGCTTTGCCCGTAGCTGTAGAACGTGCAAACCGAGTGGGAGTGAGTAGGGGGAAGACGAAGTAACTCATTTCGGAAAGGACCAGAGAGACGAGCGATCTGTGCCGCACTCCACTTGTGTTGTGCAGTGGAATCTGCAGACGGGGCGCAGGGAGGGGACGGACAATCTTTTTGATGTTGTGAAAAGTCACCAGATTTGTCGCTAGTTGCTAAATAAGGTTTTTAGTCGCTAGAGATGGCCAAAATTTGCTAAATCTAGCGACAAAGTCGCTAAATTGACAACACTGTCTGCCGTCTGCTTCATCCGCTTGGCAAATGTTTATTGCAAATGCACACCGATCTGCAATCGTGTCAAATAGCAATCATTATTGCTGCCGATATCAGACAGGGTGAGCCGTCTGATATTTGCACCAGGAACCAACGACTATAGGCAGGCCTCGTCCAGTCATGATACCATGGAATATCAGATCAGTGTTGAATAAAAGTATGTAAAGATTCATTAGTTCTAGTGTAGATCTGATTTGTCATTATAGTGCGTAAACACTAACAACATTGTCAGCTGTCATGAATGAATGCATGCTTTCACTTGAGCATTCAGCATATTGTTGTGATGTTGCATTTATAACTCACTGCTAGCAGTTGGAATGCACGAAACAGTCGTGCATGCACGT
>OMMV01232918.1:0-11975 GCA_900302635.1 Chatrabus melanurus | reverse complement strand
TTAAGTCATTTAATTTTAAATTACACTTGGAAGAATGGGTCATTTTGACCCATGTGTGTAAACTTGATGTAATATAAAAACTATTTTTGTTCATAAATTATGAAAGGAAAAATGAAAATAATGATTGGTGGTAATCAAAAACAAGATATTTAAACAATACTTGGAATATTCAATCATAAAATAAATTGATTTCAAAAGATAGAACAAAGAAAAACTCAGCCAGCATGCAGGTCATTTTTGACACATGTTGTGCATCAAAGGGTTAACTAAAGTCCCTGTCACACAGTGTCATATAACAGAAACTTATGCTTAGCGTTTAAAAATAAAAATAGGCAAAGTCCGAACACGGTGGAACATGCCCAACTTTGCATCGAAAATGCTCAAAATTTTTTGACGTCCTCTGTGTACAACATATGACCACGTGCTTTAAACAACTACTATTTCTCGTTATGTACCCCTAACTTGTTTCAATGTACAACACCACGCTAGTGGAAAAAATTCACATACATCAGCATGTGTTTCTGCTATACGTAACTGTGACAGCCCTTTAAGTAATCAGATTGAGTGACTCTAATGGCCAACAACAGCAGAGGGCGCTATGTGTGGCTATGGCTATATGTGGTATATTATTGTGAGATAGGGATGTATCAGGAGAACCCTGCTAGTGGCTGTTTGCACACATCCAGGTGGTGGGCCTATTTGGGAGAAAGTCCAGGGCTGTTTTTTTTAGTCCCAGTCCGCCCCTGTCGGGTGTAGGTCGGTGCGGTTATCTACATCAGATTTCTTTTTAGGAGCGGTTTCGGGTGACGTCAGAGCTGATAATCTCCACACAGAACTGTTCGGCTGCAAAAGGCAGACTTGGATGGTCCCATAAGCTGATGAGGCTGCTTGAACAGGAGGATCTCAGAACAAGAACATTGTCAGACTGGATGCAGATCCATTCACAGAACTTGTAACAAGAACGTGCAGCAATTGTGCGGCCATAGCAGCCATTATGAGGCTGTCGTGCCGGTCTTTTCCGACCGAGTCCCTACTATTTCACGGCAAGGCAGTCGCTTTTGCCGTCGCATGAATTTTGAACATGTTGAAAAATTCCGGCATACAATTGTCGACAACGAGCGGCTGTTTAGCGGGGCCACAACCGTCGTGTGGCTATTTTGCTGGTAATAAGCGCTGAGCGATAAACCGCAGGTGTGATAGCCCCTTTAGAGATGGCTGATTTACAAAATACTTCTCCTGAAGCATCAGTTCAGTTATTGACATGAAAGTTCAACTACATCAAAACGATACGCGAGCTTTACCAGTTAAGTTCCCTCAGAATAAAAAGATCTGAACTCACTTCCATAAAAATAGCCGTCTTCCTGTACATTAGTTTTTTGTTTTGCTTTCAGCCGTCTCAAATTGCACAGGGGCAACCAGATTAGGATTTGGCACATGTTTCATGGCATATACCCTTCCGAACACAACTCCAGATCTACATGAAGAAACATATTCTCAGCTACTGGTGTTCCCAAGCTGTCTCCGAGCCAAATACTACTCTGGATATACTCAACTTCTGATATGTGACAGGATTGGGTGTGCTCAGACTACCGCAGCTGTGGCATTTTCCTGTATATTAGCATGGGACTGGAAATTTGACCTTATTCTTTGACTTTGATCATTGACCGATCCCCATCAAAAGCAAATCACTTCTTACCAATGTACCTGCCATGTTGGCTTGAAATTGGATTAGGCAATCTAAAGATAGCTTACTAACATACAGTACATGCAAACATAGTTACATCGTGACCAAGGCAATCACAAGAGCACATGCCTCCAGCGGCGTCACAAATAATTAATATTAAGATTTCTTTTTTTTTCTTTTATTTATTTCGAACATTATAAAAAAGATAAATATAAAAACATACATGCCCATATATATATATATACATACACACAAACATATATACATACTCACATACAAAACAGCAATAAATAATGAACAGACTCTCAATGAGAGACATGGTTTGCTATATGTTGTCCGAAAAGGAGTAGAGAGAAGCAACATGCTTATCCAGCCCTGATAAAGTGATAAAATGATAAAGTGAGAGGTGATGCTTAACTGATCATCCTGACTGCTGTGTAAATGAAGTGCATGACACATTCTGAGTCATGGTTTTTGTGTGACAGATTCTGGTGCACCAGTGAGTGTGAGTGCAATTGTGGCCAAATGGCACACTTGGGGCCATCTGGTCACATACCAGAAAATTATTGTGATAACAAGGAAAGTTGCTTGAGTGAAGACTGATCAAACAAAAAGGAGAAGGGTAAATAGGTGTGAAACACTAAAGCATAAAAAAGATTGTCTGTTTATTTTCTGGACCATGATGGTGTGAGAGCAAGTTTGTCAGAGAGAGACGGACAGACAATGGAGAGCCACTTGATATGATACTAGGTGATGTGTAATTCACTAACACCAAGTCAATCTTAAAATCCAAAGTCTTGTGTGTGAATAAGGCGACTGTTTGGCTCCCAGTTTTGTGAGACACTTGCTACTGCAATTAAGAAGCAAAAAGGCAAGCAGCACGAGCTGAAAGCTGTTAGCTAACTGCACACTAGCAGGCATCATGATGTTTCCTGCATGAAGTGTGCCTTTGTCTATGTTCATTCAGGCAAAGAACCAGTGAAACTCGATGAACAAGTGAGGCTTGGAGCCCATTTAGGACCCTGAAGAAAGGATTGCAAACAGGCTGACTTCAGGCAAGTTTTTACTCCTGTGCTGCTGCACATCTGCACTGCTTGTGGCCAACGCAGAAAACAGCATGATGGGTAATTATGTGAAGCAGGAGCTTTCTGACATGCTGACGTGCACTGTCGCCAACATCCAGCTGGGTGTCGTCTCTGCTGCAAAAAGGGCGTGAACAGTGACAAAATAAAGGAGACAATTCAGGAGTTTGACATTTTACATTAAAATTCAAGAAATGCAGATGAAATGCAGCACACAGAAAACCCAGATAACAGCTTTCTTTTAACACAAGCAGCAGTGGCCTTGGTGGCCAGCAGACCTAGGCTTTCGAAAGGAAAGAAACTGACAAGCTCATTACACAGCAACATGTAACTTCAACACAGCACATACTGGGAGCACAGGTACCAGAATTCTTTCCTTTGAAGGATCATAGATTAATTTAGATCGAGGGCCATGGGCCAAAAGTAAATGTTGATGTTGTGTGAATTATATACTGTACATACAATAAATGCATTACTTTGTAGAAAAATAAAATTCTAAATCTGAAAAAAATCAAAATAATAAATACAATTCTGCTTAATAGTAATTTGCAGAGACTTTGTCAATTTCCTTGACAGACCAAAACAAAGGGAGTGTGGACCAAACATGGTCCATGGGCCACCCATTGGCCAGCTCTGGTTGAGAGAGAGAAGAAGCGTTGTTTGACTTTGTGAATGTAACCGCTGTGAAACAATCAGAAAATAACAGTTCATTTCTCCGATTTAGTAAATTTCTCTGTATTTACACTCCCTGTCTCTCTCATGGACCACATTCACCGTGTACCTCGCTCGACCCTCTCCCTCACTTTCTTTTTCTGTTGTGGCTAAATTCATATAAAATCCTTTCTGCTGGGTTGTGTGTAGGTGTGACTATGTTATGAGTTTCAGAACATAACCACTGTTAAACAGAAAATAATGGTTTCTCCTCTGATTTAGTACATTTCTATCCAGTTTTTTTTCTATCCTGTTTGTCTCACTCAATCCAGCATCCACTACCCATCCAACAGATGATAGACATGTCAAACAAGATATTACATAAGCAAAATAAAGTTGCTTTCATTTGATCTGGGGCATTAAAGTTCACAAGATACAAAAGGATCTGTCCTCATTATGGCCTTTCAATTTGGTGAGTCACAAGATGATAGCATTTATTGTTTTTGAGTTATCTTGCTAACAACTGGAGAAGGCCAAGAAGAAGCCCATGTTTAACCTGGTAGGGATGGACTGGCTGTGTGCCTGAGTCATTGCCATCCAGGACCCAAGGCAGTTCTGTAGTGTGGTGGATGCAGAGATTGCCAGCACATAAGGATAAGAATCAAGAACGAGTTTCAAATGTTTCAGTCCATCAGAATTGTATTTCTCAGATGTTATCAATACTGGGATGTTTTTCCTGACAGTTCCATATTGCAAAAAGTCATTCGTCATGACATCAAACTCTGTGTCTATCAACAAGGAAAACAGTTGCATTGACAATGAAAGCCTGCGTAGGTCTACATATTTCCAAAGAGGAAACTCATCAGGAATCGTTAAGAGAATTGGACCAATAAAAAGCATTGCTAATGGCAATGATATTGATAAAATCTCAATTCCCACCCCAGTGAATGCATGCTCCCAGAACTGACCTGTGTTAAAACATTGGAGGGGATGGACTCGTTCATCTATTCACACACTGCATTTAAGAGGGCACATGCCTGGGCTTTTCCAAAGCTGAGGAACATGTTTTCTCTCTTAAAAAGGTCAAATGATACGCTAGCAGGCTGAAAAATTCCAGTTTTTTTTCTCTTCTGATCTTCTTTGATGCTGTGCTTTCTATTGTTGTACATGGCCCTGCCTCCAGTGGCAAACTACAAAGGTTGCCAGACACGTGCCTGTACACATCGGTCAAAATAGCGCCAACATGCAGCAGTGCAGACATAAAAACTAGGCTTTAAATTTAATCATTCACTGCTGCTCTGCCTGTCCAGGCTGATAAATCACAAACGTATGATGTACATGAATTCCTCTGTGCCATGATAGAAGTCCTAATGGCAGCTGAACATCATAAACTGCTTCAGGGAGCCAGAAGTCGCAATGAATGGAATGACCGATAGTGGACCGAGTGAGTCACAATGTATGTGATTCTTTGAGGAAGTTGCAGTAAACAGCAGTCTAACTTGTAAGTTAGCGGGATTTATCAATATCCTGAAATGTGAACAAACAAAGAGCCAGTTTGTGCCAGTGGCACGCCGGTCAAATCACATCCATGTGAAAAATTGCGTCCCTGGGACACATGGGAACGAAAAATGTGCGTCCAGCTTGGTGTATATTGCGTCATGACGGTGTAACGCAAACCCTGTATATATATATATGTGTGTGTGTGTGTGTGTATATACGTATCTATATATATGTATGTATGTGTATATATATATATATAAAAAACTTGCAGAACAACCCAATTATCCTGTGCTTACATTAGAGATTACTACCATGTGTTATTACTACCTAAAATATGTAGGTCCTATACAGACCTTGAGTCCCACCGGGTCAGTGCATATCTCTGGATCCATTTACAGCTGGTTGGACTGGGACAATGCAGATGAAGTGTCTTCTCCAAGGACACAGAGAGGTAGCCTCAAGTAATATGTTGAGTAATATGCCATGTTGTTTTTGTGTTACTAAAAATAATTTTAGTTAGTTAGTTCTCAATAGATGTCACAGTCGCTCAGCGTTATGGAAGCTTGTTTCTGCCAGTTGAAAAAAAATTACACTATTTTTTTTCCCAATGAAATGGGCTTCCTTTTACAGTGTAGTAGAGCTGTTGGAAAGTACTTGATTGTGATATTATTTGGTCTTCTGTATTGGTATTTCCAGTGACAACAAAATGTAATCAGGTCTTTGTCTGTGAAGTCCCTGTGGCTTTAGAACAAATTGCTCGGGGAGATCGCGCTGCTAAATTAATATCCTGCTCAAAGTCAGTTTTTACATGCAGACTTTTCCCCACAGCGTTGTATTGATTTTGTGACACTTTCTCAACTTGTTATTGGAGTCAATTATTTTTCATTCTTGACACTTTTATTTCATTGGGTTGTAGTTTTGCAGTGCTTTCTACTTGAAATAATTTCAGCAAGGGACAGAGCAACATGTTCAATTAACTACCACCATCACTAAAGAAATTCTAATTGGTAGCTTAAATTTTGCAGAATTACAGCTGCTAATGACAGGCAGCGCGGTCATCTAGCGCTTAGTGCAACCGCTTTCAGTGCGGAAGGCCACCCCTGCCCATTCTTCATGTAATGTGGAGTTGCATCCGGTGTAAAATTTATGCCAAATCTACATGCAGATCCATGTGGGATCTGCTGTGGCGACCCCAAGTTGAAATTGGGAGAAGCTGAAAGTAGAAGAAAGCTGCTAATCATGCAGCAACACTTTGTTCTCATTTGGAACAAAACAATGAAGTGTGAATGCCACAACTGAACAAGACACAAAAAGCTTCTCAGCTCATGTTGCTGTGTTAAATAATATGTGACCTGCTACCACACAGTGCTGTGGAGGCCCTGGTGAATAGCTGGTACTGTTTGACAACTTTTATCAAAACATTGAAAGGACAGTTTGATGGACAGGACCCTGTGTTTGCTCCCTATTGGTGTCTGGAGATCACCAATGATATATCATAGCTAGGTAGCCGACACTGACTTTATGGTCACATTGGTAATGCTGTGCTTTCAATATTGGTGTGTTCCAGTTGTAGTCAGAGGTCTGAATCTCCTAGTTACACCCCCTGAAGTCAGAATTCCAACTCGTCAACTTGTTCGAATCCGACATACCCTGGGTTCACAATCCAAGATGACTGCTCCGAGCATCAACAGTTGTGAAAAGCACACAGTACTGTCCTACTACTGTGGACATGTTGCTACGGTATTGTTATGTGTAAAATACTGAGTAATGTGTTATCAACTGGTGCCACTAATATTGGCTAACCCGGTCAATGTTGCTAACAACAATGACTGGATACAGCAATGCCACTTTAAGCTTATTCTAATTTATCATGCAAAGTGAATGTTTACAATAAACAAAGAATTATATCAGATTTCATCGTATACAATCGAATCGTTCCATGATAAAAAGTATTGTTCCTGAATCGTATCATAGCAAATGTATCTTGATACGTATCGTATCATTTTTAAGGGTGACATGCACACCCATATGAGTCATTCCGTGTCAACTCAGCGAAGATGGTTGCTTGACCACCTCAGAATCTCTTGAAACTTTGTAGGAATGATCTTTGGCATCTGAAACTGACATCTGCCAATCTTTTAGCTGAAATTCCAACATTTTCATAATATATCGCCCAATGGAAATTTTCAATACATCACTCGGAAGTTGGAAATTGAACGAGATGCCACTTTCAGATGTCCATATCTCTTGAAATGTATGTCCTAGAGTCTTCAAATTTTCAGGAGATGTTCATAATGTTATGGTGAATGGAGAGAATGCAGCAAATGCTGGCAAACAAGCCTAATTTGTTTAGTAAGACCTTTCAAATACAGGATTTGTTCAAAAATCGCAAATAAAGTGGATTTTCAAAAAATTAGGAAAAATATATCTCTAATACATAGGACCTATTTAATCAATTTTATTGTGAGAATAATATCTGAATGACATTACCAATGCTTAAAAAGCTTTCATATATTAGTTATAAATTGCAGTTATGGCCAATAAAGTTGACACAGGTAAAAAATGAATTAATTTTCAAACAGCCAGATGGACATCTTGAATCATGGGTAGGCTGATGAAATTTAGTATAGTAAGAGATGGAAGTATCATCTACTGTGTGCCATGTTTCAATATCCTTCCATAATTCTAATTGAACAGTACAGAACAACAGTGTAATCCATGCATCACATTGATAAATTAAGTAATTACGGTAATGTGAGTATAAAAATTTTTTAGTGAGTCATCTTGTTCATACTCCAACAATGAATGAATGCATATGTAGGGTCAGGAGCAGAGTGATTTTAACATGAAAGAATTATAGAAGGATATTGAAACTTGGCACACAGTAGATGATACTTCTATCTCTTACTATCCTAAATTTCATCAACCTACCCATGATTCAAGATGTCCATCTAGCCGTTTGAAAATTAATTAGTTTTTTACCTGTGTCAACTTTGATTACCCATAATTCCCAATTATAACCAACATATGAAAGCTTTTAAGCATTGGTAATGTCATTCAGATATTATTCTCACAATAAAATTTATCAAACAGGTCCTATGTATTAGAGATATATTTTTCCTAATATTTTAAAAATCCCCTTTATTTGCGATTTTTCAACAAATCCTGTATTTGAGAGGTCTTAATAAAAAATGAGGCTTGTTTGCCCGCATTTGCTGCATTCAACATAAAATTCTGAACATCTCCTGAAAATTTGAAGACTCTAGAACATATGTTTCAAGAGACATATGGACATATGAAAGTGGCATCTCGTTCAATTTCCAACTTGCGAGTGATATATTGAAAATTTCCATTGGGTGAAAAATTATGAAAATGTTGGAATTTCAGCTACAAAATTGGCAGATGTTAGGTTCAGATGCCAAAGATCATTCCTACAAAGTTTCAAGAGATTTTGAGGTGGTCAAGCAGCTGACCCCCCCATAATCTCGCTGAGTTGACACGGAATGACCCAGCTGCTCTCTATCCTTACTGAAACAGAGCAAGTGTCATTTTTTTTTATTGCGTGAAAGGTCAAAACAGGAATTTGAATTTACAAATATTTTCAGAACAAACAGTCTGTTTGATAAAATACAAACGTAGGGTCCCTGAAAAAGTTACGACGGTGGCTTGAATCTTATTGAGAGAAGACTATGACAACTGAATTTTTAGATGACTGCTAGACGAATTTGAAGTTTTTGGTGAACCAGGCGACCGCTCTTTCTACTGACCAATGTGGAGTGACTCGTGGGCAATATTATTGTGCACGTGACTCCCGTTTTCTCTCACGCATGCGCTCGCAGCATTGTTATTGCACATATTTTATGGAGATATTTATTGTATTGCGTATTTATTGACTTGCAACTATTGGAATAATATTGATTTGTGTACGGGGGAAGTTAAAGAAACATCCATGATGAACCCATCCCGCTGTGTTTCTCTCTGTGTGTATGTGTGCCCGCGGTATCTCTCTCTCTCTCTCTCTGAAGTGCGGCTTCAAATAAAGAATATGTAATTTTTAGGAGACGACTGAAACAGACTGGGGGGCGGCTTGGTAGCAGCCTATTGAAGACTCCTTGGTGAGTAAAAAGACTAGTTAGAGAATAGTTAGAGTCAAGTTAGCAAAAATAAGCAGTCATTCATTCACCACCAGGGTTTTCAACATGTTGAAAATCCACAGATGAATGAAATCGAGATGAGCAACTAATTAGCGAATGGGGACACTGATTCCAACTGCTTAGAGAAGAATTTCACACTAAATTTAGACCAACAGCCGAATTAGACAAATGGCCGTTCGTGTCACTCACCAATCGGTCGCAAGCCCAGTGAGATATAGACTTATACACTGCTCTGTATCTTTACTGAAACAGAGCAAGCATCATTGTTTTGTTTTTTTTCCTTCTTTTTAATTGCTGTGAAAGGTCAAAGCAGGACTTTACAAAGACTTTCAGGAAAAATGTTATGTTGGATAAACTAGAAACCTGGGGTCCCTCGTAATTTAAGACTATAAGCTGCTCTCTATCCTTACTGAAACAGAGGGGCAAAAAAACAAACAAACAAACAAAACAACCAAAAACAAAACAGAAGGGCAAGCTCATTTGATCTTGATTTTCAGCATGAATACAGACCGTGAAAGTGGGGCCTCACGATCCTTCTGACTTTTTGGGTTTTAAGCAGGAGGTGTCAGAAAAGTCCAAGAGAGTCTGGCTGCAGACCTCACCTGGTAGTAAATCTCCCGTGTCAGTAAATCTCCTCTGAGGGTAAGGAAATCGATATGGCAACAAACTCCGAAGACGCTGATAAGTAAAGTACGGTATGTAAAACAACATCACATATGGTGATATGAGTCCTTAGTCTCAGGGAAATCATATATGTTAAAATAAAAATAATACATATTTCCATATTTGCATCAAATTGGCTGGTGTCATTTCCTTAAAGACGATGAAAATACAAAACCCATAATTCCATGTGTCAGATTGGCATCATTTCCTTACCCTCAGAGGAGATTTTTCCTGACACAGGAGATACTCCCAGGTGAGGTCTGCAGCCAGACCCTTCTCGAAAAGTTACCACAAGGATATCCGTCATTGTGTGTTTATTGCTGTGAAAGGTCACAACAGGAATTTACAAACATGTTTAGGAAAAACAGTCTGCGGAACAAAATAGAAACCCGGGGTCACTGAATAATTTAAGACTATAAGTTGCTCTCTATCCTTACTGAAACAGAGCAAGCATCATTGTTTTTTGGTTGTTTGTTTTTTTAAATGCTGTGAAAGGTCAAAACAGGAATTTACAAACCTGTTCAGGACAAACATTCTATTGGACAAAATAGAAACCTGGGGTCCCTAGTAATTTAAGATTATAAACTGCTCTCTATCCTTACTGAAACAGAGCATCATTGTTTTTTTTTTAGTTTTTTTTTTTTTTATTGCTGTCAAAGGTTAAAACAGGATTTCACAGATAACATTCTTTTGCATTAAATAACTTGGGATCGCTAGTAACTAAGCCAAAAATCTGTTCTCTACATTCAGTGGTAACTTCAATACAATGTAGGGTAATTTCATTGGGTTTAAAAGTCAAAACTGATATCTCTGGATATTTTCATGAAAAATGTTTTATTGAATCGAATGAATACTCAGGTCTCAGAGTAATTTGACACCATATTCTGCTCTCTATGCTCTGTAGTTACTGAAATACAAGGGGTGATGTCATCTGATTAAATGTCAAAACAGGAATTCACAGACATTTTCAGGGAAAATGTTCTGTTGGATCAAATACACACTTGAGTCCTAGAGTAACTTAAGACCAAAATCTGCCATACACATTCAGTGATTATTGATATATAGCCAATTCATTTGGGTCAAATGTCAAAACAGGAATTTCTGGACATTTTCAGGAAACATGTTCTGTTGGGATAAAATAGAAACGTGGGGTCATTGAGTAATTTAAATCCAAAATTTGTTGTTATTGGTGCGGTAGTACCAAGGAATGGCATGGATGTGCCTATAGTGCAATACAAACAATTCACAGCAAAAACTCTGGAAAAACTGAGCACTTGGCTATAAAAAGTAACGAGAAGTCTTATTTGCTGGTTCCTCTATCCAACGAGCCCAAAAGCATGCCTAGAAACCTTCCTTAAGATACTTTAATAAACATTGAAAAAAGTCCCATTTCTCCATCTTCTTCTTCTTCTTCCGCTTTGTCAGAGCATAGCTCATCAATGATTCACTTTCAGAAACTGTTCTTGGTGCAAATCCAAGCCAACGGTTCCTAGCTAGCTCCTTTTGCAATTCATTCTTAGATATTTGCATGTTTTGAGTACATACAGGGGAGAAAACTTCTCTCTTGGTTCTACAGTAGTGTTGTGGTGTTTGTGAACAATCCGATTCTTTTGAATGGCTCTTTCGTATGAATGATTCATGTTCAAAAGAATTGTCTCTTGTTCAACACTTAACAATGGCAGTATCGGATTGTTCGAACAATCCGATACTGCCATTGTTAAGTGTTGAACAAGAGACCAGGAAGGAAGGTAGCAAATCCTATTCAGTGTGAAATGTGGTTAAAGCCAGATTAGCAACATTTTTTCAGCATGTAAACAAATCAATATCTGGTTCTAGACCAGAACATAATACTCTTGCTTGCTGTGGCTAAAATTACAGGTGTGTGACCAAAAGACACCAACTTGATAGCTTAATTTATAGAGCAACTGTCTGATCATCCAGAGCTTGCAAGTTCAAGTCCCACATGAACCAGGAAAAATTAGTTTTTTTTTAAAAAGATATTGGTGAATTAACCAAAGTGGTTATGACATCTATAGGGCAACAATGAGCACAGATTAGTAAATTAACAGGTACAAAAATGCAGAATTTGAAAGTATTTAGAACTGGACCAGTGATTCATATTTCAGGCGGCCTTATTTTTATTTATTTTTTAAAATATATGAATATAATATAAAGCATTTATTTTTAAATGAACGCATCAAAAAGCTCCCAAACGCGTCCTTAAATGCAATACTAGATCTC
>OMMV01232856.1:0-13241 GCA_900302635.1 Chatrabus melanurus | reverse complement strand
GCTCTGATCAATCGCGACCAAGAGAAATAAATAAATAAAAAAGAGCGGTGTTGCAGTTGAAGATGATCAATATTGAACAGCAAATGCTTTTATTGAAAATGTGGCGGCGAAAATGAAAATGGAGACACGTGTGGAGTTCGTCTGTACGTCCACTGAACGAATCGAGGTGGAGGACGGGCGAATATTACTACACACGGGCGGATAAATGCACTTCAGGTATTTTCGTTTGTTATTTGCAACCACTCATAAAACACCAGAACACACACAGCACGCCGATTCATGCCGGCCAGAGGCTGGCCGTGTCGCCAACCAATCACAGCCCTTGCGTTCTGCGTCGCCTCGACGCGCTGGTTAGAATTTTGGGAGGTGCGCGTCAAAGCTACGGCGTAGGTCACGGAGGGGCTTCGCAGCGACGCAGAGGGCTCTGCGTCGCTACGGCGTAGTTTCGACGCAGAAGCATAAAGAGGCCTTAACACTTTGGCTGTTGGAAATGGTGTCATTACATAGTTTGTCCAGCAGAGGGTGATCCGATGGCATTGTTTACAATGCTGTCAAACATGGGTGGGACCCCCATCACCCCTTGGTCACATTAGTGACAAGAGACAGAGGAAAAGTGACCAGGTGCCATTCATTTTCAATCACATTGGGCATTGTACAGTGACAAGAGACAAGTGGTCGCTATGCCGCCAGCTAGGGGGGCCAAAACAGACAAGAAATATATTTTATACAAATGCTGAGGGAAGGGACACAGTGACTGCCAATCTGATTGAAGGCAACATGATGGCAGCATTGCGTACATTGTTTGGTTGCTCGAACAAAATAATCCAAGATGACAGATTATTATGTTTTCAGAATCTACCATCCTATACATTTATACACAGCCGATTATTTCAATTTATTTATGAATTGGATCCAATTTAAATCGCCAATCCAAAGTTTTTAAGACTTGGATCCATATAATCTCCCTCAATCCAAAGTTTTTAAAACTTGGATCCAAAACCAGTGACGTCACTGATGACGTGACCAGCGCTGTAGCCAATGGCATTAATACAGAGTGATGCCTTTGCTACAAACAGCAGCACACAGAGCCTCAGAGGTACCGAAATGGACATGCGATAAAAAAGGAATAAAGGCCCGATAGTGCAGTTTGACGTCTGGTACATTGTGGGAACATTTTCAGTGGATGTCTGGCTGAGTTTACACTTATTAACCTCCGAGTCTTTATTATACAGCTCTCACAAACGCGTTGCGACTCACCTTGCCTTAACGTTAAGCTGCCTGAGTGCCTTTCAAAATAAGAGCATATTTCAAAATTAACTTAGATTCTACCACACCCAACACCGGGGAGGTCCCCGCTGCCCAGCCTCGTCGCTGATGTTTCAGCGGTCGGTTCTTCCCACCCTGCCGGTCCCCCGGTGGCCACAGACCCCCCCCAGTATGTGACTGGAAGCGAACCTGGGACCTTCTAGCTGTGAGGCAACAGTGCTGACCACTCATCCACCGTGCCGCCCACCAAGAAACATAATGCTGAGAGAAACTAATCAGAGATTTTACAGAAAAATATGAATTACTCATTCATAAGAACATTCAACAGATTAAATAATACTGACAGTTGTGAGTTACAACCCTTCAGATAATATATTAATAAAGATACAGCAGTTTCATTTGATAGATTTGCATGTTTGAGTTCTTGATTTCTATTCCCACTGTGGAATAAAAAGTCATCAGAAATGTGTGTATTTAGTCAGATCAGACTGACAAATGCAAAATATAAATAAAATAAAAAAACAAATTAAACACATTTGTAAAGCATGGACATTTGACTTCTTAGCTGTAACCAAAATGAAAATAACATTTTTGTTTTAAAATGCTGTAATAACAGCTTATCAGAAAAAATTATTGATGCTCTAATGAGTAGCTACAAAACTGGAGAACTATTCCAGTTTTCCAGACGTGCACATTTAATGATTCCCTGGTGATACACAACGCAACTCCAGACAGGGAGAAAAGGAACATAAACCCTTATCAGACGGAAATGACTTGAAGGAATCTGACCTCGGAGTAAAGGGGGAGAGTGGGAAATCTGCACCTCCTCTTTAAATATCTCATTCGTCAGTCCAAGTAAATAAAACCGGCTAGCTTATTTGCCACACACACGCGAGAACTATCACCCTCATGCTGCACCAACAACCCACATTTGTTAGTCAAACAAAACTGGCGGGAGCAAGGAGGAGGGAAAATCATCATGCTGGCTCAAGGCCCATGTGTTCTACAGCAATGCTGCAGGTTGGCGCGATCTTGACTGAGGTGCGTAAGCGGTTGCATGTCTGTCCGCCACTCTAGTGCAACATTGCCACTGGGGGGGGGCAGTTTGCTACATACAAAGCCAGAAAGCGCAGCATAGAAGAACTTCAGCGTGTAAATACTTTTCAGCCCGTTAGCTTGACATCTTATCTCTAATATATAAATAAAAAGAAAGCATTTGCCTTCATGTGTTCTGAAATTCGTCTCTTTATTGCTGTTTGGTGTAAACAGCGAGCTCCTCCATTTTCTCTGTTATTTTGTCATGGTTAAAATAATCAGGTTCTTTCCTCATACAGCACGACAACACGATATTAAGAGTTGGGAGGGCTGCGCGTTATCCCATCAAAAAGCCTCTGCGCCATTTGATTACTTTTCATTCTTGTCACTGTGTCGGCTAAAAGCGATGTTGATGGTGCGGCAAATCTGTAATGTCTGCTGGCCTTCAGAGATCAGGGAGGCTGTGTTTTATTAACCAGTGGTGCACATTCACCATCAAACTTTTTTATGTGAAACCGAACTCAGAGAACTTAGTATAAATTATAAATAAAGACACCGTCCACGTGTTTCTGCATCCCAATCTATCCACTTTAAGGGCGCAATCTTAAACGAGAAGTTCAGCTTTTTTCAACCTAGGCTCTATTCTTAGATTTTTTTTTGGGAGTCATCTTTTCACTCTGGACAAAAATGAATTTAATTGGCGCAGTATTTATTTTGAACGCAAACACTGCCGCAGCAAGCAGAAGCTAACTGGCTAATTAATGTCACTGAACAGGGCAATAACAACTCGGAGTAAACTGCTTCTTTGTGTAAAAGCCAGCCCATCCTCAGCAGTCGAATTGTAATGCCTCAGTGGAGAGTAGTGCTGAGGGAGGACAGCGAGGCTGTAATTTTAAAAACCGTTCTTACATTTAGTGAGGTAAACAAGCGCACGTTAAGCTCCACATGGAAATGGTCTGTGCAAATGGACACTTCTTATGATGTTTTCGCCTGTTCAATGGTGACAAGAAGCCGTTTACCCTGACTTGTTAATGCCCCGTCCAATAACATCGCAAATCCATTTGGGCCGTGTCCAAGCGCACATTGCTATAGAGAGGGCGCATATTCTGAGTGCAAACCTGCATGCTGGGCGCAAAGAGGTTGGATTAATCATCCACATTATTTAAGGGTGTGTTGTGGTCCTATCATTACATTATCCAATCAGAGTGTGGCTTGTCATCCGCTTTAAACAGGAGTGCGCAAAGTGCACAATGCTGTGGTATCAAACGGACACAATGAGAGTTGTGGAGAGGATTTGTAGTGAGGAAATGCATGTGTACATGCATGGAATAAGCTTACAAAAGAGACATAACGGTGGATGATGGATATATGACTATTGCTTCATTTAACACCTGTTACATCTGCTGTGTGGAGTGTCCACACAGCAATGGTTGGCTGTGCATGTATGGCTCAGCTGTTTCAACTAGACTTTGAGACGGACCTCACAAACAAATTGAATGGATGTACTGACACCCATCGCCTGTACTACTTTTTAAGGTAAGTTGGAGCTGTTTGGTTGTCTTTAACTGTCATGCGCAACTTTGTGCGCTCTATATGCGCTGTGATGCAGTTGGCATGAGCTTGCTTTGTCTGTTATAAGGTTGGAGTGTGTGACTAGTGTCTGGAATGTGTACTTGTATCAAAGCATGGACTGTTATGCATCTTAATTATGTGTTATCAGCAGATAATACATTTTGTTAAAAATTTGGGCCATCTGTGAAAACTGAATCCTCCGCTGTTTGTACTTGTACACAGCCCCATCTGTGAAGAGGAAGTAAAGCACTGTTAAAATATTGCTGTATGCAGAGTGTACATGTGTGGTAAACCCGCTTAAGGTGCGTCTGAATGCTCCGCTCTTAAAATACTGCAAAGTCACTGCACTGGACTTCAGTCCTGCTTTGAAGTGGTCTAAAGCACAAACGCTTGTGACTGGCGATAGGAATGCGCCAGCATTGCAGTTTGACCACACCCCATTTTTAGACGGACATGCCCGAGGGCGCAAAGATGAGCGCAACACATTTGGTATCGAAGGAAACTGAACACTGGATGTGAAAATAAGAACTGCGTAGGGTGGAAACGAGTAGCAAAATCACATGCATTGTGTCTTGCGCTGCTTTGCACATGGTAGAAGATAGGGCCCTAACACTTCACACAAGGGTGGCAGTTACTATGGCTGAAGCCTTTTGTCTAAAACTGTTCACTAATTATTTATTATAACTGGATTTTCAATAATTTATGAAAATGCTGACATGAAATGAAGTCCACTGAAACATGTCAGCATGCATGCTAAATTCATTAGATTTTTAACAGGGGCTGTTGGTTGATGCTACCACTGAACAGTGTAGAGACAGCTCATGCAACATTTAAGAAACAAAAAAGTATTAAATCTTTTTTTGAAAAAAAACGAAACATCGGCATGCATCTGACTTTCAATGGCTTTTTGGATCAATGCAACCTGTGAGCAGGTGAAAGTTTGACAAGGTGCGTTTGTTTTGTGACAGCGATCCAGATATGAACATGTCGAGACCACTTACCGCCACAAAAAATGCACGACTCACACTTCGCTTCCTGCTCACCTCTATGCACAAACACAGATGTGTCGCAGACCCATGTGTTTACCTGACGAACTTGACCTGGCAGGTCCCTACGCAGCCACAAAACAGGAAGAGGTGAACTGCAGGCAGGAATCGCAGGAGCGTTGCAGGGCGGGATAACCAAATGCGCCTATATATAGCTTCACAGATGCTGAGCTCTTGCTTTCCAGCTTGGAGGCACTTCCACTCCCTCCTCCCTTCCAACCTCTTTCTCTCCCCGCCGTGCAATGGAAATCCGGCTGTCCAGACTTTCAACTACACAAACTCTTCCTCCTCTTCTATTCCGTTCCATTTTGGAAAAAAATCATACAAAATGACCAAATGACCAAAGTTGAATATAATTATTTAAATGGACTGTTTTGGGAAAATGTGTCATATCTTCTCATTCTAAAACTTTTAAAAATTGCCAAGCTGCAACTCTTTATTAGATCTGCTCCAACATAATGGCATCAGTTCCAGGATAGATCCAAACTTTTCATCAAGTTTCCTGAATTTCAGTAATAAAAAAATATAGATTTTTAAAAATATATATATTTCCTCTACTCCTTTATTCACTTTTACTCGAAACATAAATTGTTTCATTGCAGGCCAGATGTAATGTTTTCACAGGTTTTTAACAACTGGTTTACTTTTGAAGAATCCTCTTAACAATCCAGAAAATAAATATGGGTGAAAACAAAACCTCCTCCTGGGATGTGAAGAGAAAAAAGGTTGAGAGTCCAATAAGTCATTTGAAAAAAAAAAATTGTTACTTTTTTATTTGTAGATACATGCTGTGGGGAAATGTTTCCACTTTCATCAATTTATTCCAAATGAATATCATGTTCTGCATGTACAAATATATTTTTGGGCAAATTTGACATTCTGACATGCAAATGTTAGAATGCATACGATGCATTTTGCAGATTGAGATACATAAATCCTGGAGACAGTCAAAGGCTGAGGTTTAGTCTGGCAATCTAAGCCGTGTAAAACAACCTCTACTATTTCCTCAAAGAATGAAATGAGAGCGGCATTATGGGAGTGATCTATGTGGCATAAAAACACTAAAAAGAAGTGTGTGAGGGAGGAAGAAGAGTGTTTGGGGTGTCAAATTAAAATGATAAAAGAAAAGAAAGGCCAAAAGTGGAAAGAAAGAGGAAATGAAAGAGTATGAGGGTGAAAAGAGGAAAAGAGTGAATTCCTCAGAGGGAGCGGTTTGGCTCAGGCAAGTTGGAACACACACACACTGTAACCGGTGAAGGAGGGAGAGAGGACAGAGGGTGAGCGAGAGGAGAGAGTGAGTGAGCGAGTGAATGAGAGGAGACGGATGAGGATGAGGAGGATGAGGAGTATCGGGCCCCAGCAAGGGACAGGCTCCAGCACGCCGGTTTCGACCGCATGGCCCCTCCCAGCACTGGGAATACCAAACCCTGTGATTACCCAAAACACACAGGGTCTGAGTGGGTCCCTGAGCCAGCACCGCTTCCCACTCGGCCGGTCTGGACTGTGTGGGACTGTTGCTTTCTGCAGAGATCACCTTGTTCCCCAGGATTGAGATGAACTCCCGCCTCCTTTCACCGTCTATCAGTTTGTCTGTTACCGTTTCTGCCTCCATCCCAAGCAGATTTAAAAAGTGCTGAGACACGCAGGCCTCTCCAGCCAGTCGGACACTTAACCAGCAGCGCGCTCGGAAAAAATCTGCTGTGGTTTTTGGTCTAAGCTTGACTTCCTATGGAGGTTTAAGACACAGACAAGGGAAACCTCTTCTGCTGCTGAGACACAAAAACATTTGTTTCCTTCACCAGTTTCTACTGTGATCCCCTGAACACACTTAACAGAAAATTTGGACAAGTTCTCCTTTGTTGAAACCAACTAAGAAACTAAATAAAATTTGATTGCGCTTTAGACAACATGGAGCACTGAGGAAAAAGTGTTACCACCTGCAGATGACGTCAAACACACAAAAGCCGCAGTGGAAACAGTGGAATATGCAAAACAGTCTGCAAGGCTGCAGAGAAAGCTACTGGCTTTGAGGGGGTGTTTAGTGAGATGAGGTGTTCCGGGAACACAGAGTATCGTATGTTGCGGACAATGTCATGCAAACGAACACGTTCTGTGTTCTGGGCTATCTAAGTGCATTTCAGCTCAACTGAAAAGTTGGAAAAATAGTGCAAGTGCAATGTGACTCTGGAGTCATTGCACTTAAGCTTCTTTCACACATAAACTGCAACCCTGATCTTATCTGGACATTACCCAGAGGAGCTGTGTGTGAGAATGCAAATGTCCAAATCAGCTGGACTGGACATTAAACAGACTTTAACCTGCCAGGTCACCAGTACCAAGGCTGCGTAATGTCCGATTGAGCCCATGTGTGAAGTGAGCAGGCGATTGGCTGGCGGACTTACATCAAGCGAATGGGCACGATGATGACGTTTATATCATACAACTGGTGAAACCAGATGAATACACGCATCCAAGGGTGAAAAAAGAAGGGCCACCTTTACACAAAGTCACCAACAAAAGTGCCTAACTGGAGAGTAGTGGTTGACTCATATGGCTTTTTCAATAACTGATGCCAATGCCTGCTTTTAGAGAACAGGGCAGCCAATATATAATGCTGATTTTTTTAATGTGATACAATTTAATAATAATAATAATAACAAAATATACTAAAAAGAAAATGTATTTAACACTGCTACCGTCTGCAATGTCTCTGTTCAAGTTTTACAGTTTTCTGTCAGGTCAGGTTCTGTTCCAGCATAAGCACATTTCCCAATGTTTCAAAACACCTGTTCCCACTGTTTCAAGGCACCAATCTTCATGTAAATTGACACAAGGGGGAGCCGTAGCATCATTCCACAGAAGCCACACTGACAAGCCCACTTGTCGCAAATGTGACTGCAGATGCTTGTTGTTTTTTTTTGCCCAATTAATCGGCTGACCAATTACTTGGTCTATCACTACGGGAGAGACAATGAAATTTGGGAAC
Source organism: Chatrabus melanurus (assembly GCA_900302635.1). NCBI lineage: Eukaryota > Metazoa > Chordata > Actinopteri > Batrachoidiformes > Batrachoididae > Chatrabus > Chatrabus melanurus. The sequence continues at coordinate 5,336 of OMMV01232856.1, read as the reverse complement.
TTGTGTCGGTAAGGACCGACGCCAAAATCCACAGAGAAATTCAAGGAACAGCAAGAGCAATTTCCATAGCATATGTTTTGTATCATATCCTGCCTCCTGCACACTCTAATCTACCCACGTGCCAGCCCTCGCCTAAACCTAACGGTGCATTTCCAGTAGGTGAAATGCTTCTGGCACAGACAACCTACTGTTGTGTGCTACATGCATGAAAGGACAATGTTCTTAACCCCTTCCCTTCTCCATGGGAGGTACAGTGTCGTAGAAAGGGTGCAGGAACAACTGAGGGAAATATGTGAAGTGTGACAAAAATATGATCAATCTGATTTACGAGGTAACACTAAAGGACAACGCTGCGTTGCAGCTAGATGCGTTCAAACAGACAAACAACATGCACAGGACAGATTTCTGATGAGGAAGAAAAGAAAAACTGGTGATGTTTGTCAAGAAAGATCAAAACTGAAATGTGATTAGGTCCGTCTTGGTCTTGGTTCCCTGTCAGTGTTTCTACATTTTTTAGCAAACCATTAGCGGTTAGTGCGACCGCTTTCAATGCAGAAGGTTCCTGGTTCGAGGCCACCCCTCTCCATTCTCCATGCAATGTGGAGTTGCATCAGGAAGGGCATCCAGCATAAAACTTGTGCCAAATCTACATGCAGATCCGTGTGGGATGTGCTGTGGCGACCCTAAGTTGAAATTGGGAGAAGCCAAAAGAACTTACATTATTATCATGTTCAAATAGAAGGTGCAAGGCATTTGCTTGATAAATAGTAAAGTAAGTTCTTTTGGCTTCTCCCAATTTCAACTTGGGGTCGCCACAGCATATCCAATATGGATCTGCATGCTGATTTGGCACATGTTTTTACACCGGATGCCCTTCCTGACGCAACTCCACATTACATGGAGAATGGACAGGGGTGGCCTTGAACTGGGAACTTTCCGCATTGAAAGCAAGCACACTAACCGCCAGACCACCTAGCTTCCTGCTTGTACTGTGCAAAAATCTGAGGCATCACAGTTGTTGATGTTTTTTTCTTCATTAGTCAATAAATGACTAAAATTGAAATTTAAACATTTTACATTAATAAAACCCCGATTACTTTGTGGGGTTATGTCCCAATGCAGATCCCACAAAGACATCCAATGGGATAATGATCAATAAATAATTAATTGATCAACATGATGATCTAGAAAAAAACAGAATAGTCCAAACCCAAACGTTTTGCCACTTGAAATATTTAGGTATAAAGCTTAGTAGTATTTATCATGAATGATTTGATATTTAGGAGATTTTCATTATTTTTGCAGCATCTTTGTTTTTTAAAATAATGGCTACGATTTTTGCTCAGTACTGTAATTTCAATAAAACTTTCAAAAGTTACAACATTCAAATTTAGTTTCTATTGTCCTGCAAAATTACTAAGAGCCAGAAAATGTTCGGGAGCCACTAAATAAAAGTTAACCTAACCAAAAACAGTCTGAACTCTAAAAATGAATGTCTACCTTTTGGAGTACCTGCTTTATGGTCCCAAATGGGAAATGAGTAATTATTTTAATTACAGAGCATGTCACTGAGATCCATGGCTGAAATCCAAAACAAAATTAAGCCAAGTGAAAGCTAAAGACGTAATGATGAAACGGTTCCAACACATCTGCTTTGGCCACATTTCTCAAAACTGCAGCTGAAATCTTGGAAATTCACCTTAGCTCAGAAATTGCAGCATGAAAAACAATCGGTGTAGACGATACTCATTTCTCAAATCCGGTAAAAAAATGGATTTTACACACATAAGAGGCTTTTCTAGGTCATGACGATACCGTCATGCTGTGGTGTAATCAAAGTATCAGTGTACGTATTGCTTGGCACACTCTCTTCACTCTACCCTGAGGTAAAACAGCGGCCGCGGGGAGCCAGGCTGCCGCTAAACCGCAGCAGGGCAGAACAATAATGCTCTTTTAAACAGCTGAGAGCTGCAACCTGTTTGAAAAGTGGAGCTTTAGAGGCGTTACAAATGCTGACGGGCCTTTAATCCCGATAGCTGCTGTGTGCACCCAGAGGCCTGAGCTGAGAGGGACGTCGGCGAAAAGTCAAATCTCTGGCCCTGGTAACTCCTGGACTGAAATGAATCACCGGTAGCATGAAGCTCTCACTGCACCACGTCTGCCAGACTGAATGCATCGCATCTTTGCAACAGCTGCATGCTGCATTTCGCACAAGCAGCAAACTCTGGTGCTGAAAAATGAAGCCAACGCGGAAGTGCCAAATCTTGCAGTTCCTTGAATGGCCACTTGAGGCTGGCTCCAAAAGTGAGTCACTCCCCATAGACCCCCCATGTTAAAATGCCCAATTTTAGAGCAAAAATAAACATGTTTACAGCCTCGTACAAAAAAATGGTTTTGCTCTCTGTAGCTAGTTTCCCGATTCGTGACAACTGGACAGAATGGATTTTTCTTAAGCTATTTTAAGGCATCAAGTTATGAATAATTAGGGGCGTGGTCTCTCTGAGTGACAGCTAGTGTGTGCCGGCGGGACCAGTCACCCACCCACTAGCAGAGGTAGCTAGCTGCTAGCTGCTGTGGACTCGACCGTGTTTGTCCTTTCTGAACATTTTATTACAAATATCTGAGATAATACGGCTTGGTATGCAGTTACTTTTACTATTGGACCATCTAAGAAGTCTGTGCTCCAGTATTTCCTTTGAGTGAAAACTCAGTATTTTTTAATTTGTATATTAGCACAGTTAGCACGAATTAGCAGGTATCAAGAGCTTGGTGATGTTATCTACACTATTACTCCACAGTTACTGAAGCAATACGCCGGTCATAATTTTTAATACCTGCACCTAAGCTACCCGTTATGAAAACCACCACCCAGTCCACAAAAAAAGATGCATTAATAAAACACCTGAACCAAGATTAGCCTTAGCTTGTTTGGTAACTGAGATGGGGACATGTTCAGGCTTCATTCGTCCCACCCAGGTTATGCCGGTCTTGCCCACCCTCCACCTCTTTACCCATTTATGGGTTGGCCAGGAGCTAGGCGGAGTCAGGCACTACCACGATGGCGAGATTTGGAGCCGCCCCATTTGAGCTCCAAACCCGGTGCTCAGAAAACCTATGGGTGACGTCACAGAGGGACTGTCAAGTATATATATATATACACAGTCTATGTTTTTGCATTAGCTTGCCTTTTATATTACGACTTCAACATACACACAAACCTGTCTTTGACAATGAGGAAAGAGAACACGGTCTCAAAATAAATATCAGCAATCCTCAGAGATGTACAAATACAAGCCCACATAATTTACATTCCAAGCCAATTTATTGTCTTTGTGTCAATACAAGTGCAGCATATGTGCTCAAAACCAGTCCAACCCCACTGCCAGTTCAGCTCGGCCAACAGTTGATGATGCAACGTCGGTTAAACAGGGTTTTCTACTTGAGAAGGGCTGGAGACAACTCTGAACAGCAAAACATATTATACTTTGTCTAACTGAAACTCACTGCCAGGATAAATTCCAAGAGTTTTAGGGAAAACCCTTGGGAACATGTAACCATATAACACGGGTTTGATTATGGCCTGGAATTTCTTCCTCTTTAAATGTCTAAGAGAAGCAAGAGTTCCACAAAAAGAGTTAGTTAAATTATAATTCAAAGGCAATTATGCTCGGGTTCTATTCAAGACAATATGGCACAATAAAGAGTAAACAGTCATCATCTTAACAAACTGGAAGCACATTTGTTCAGTTGAAGAAAATGTAAAGATGGAAACTACTGTTGGCATTAAAAAAAAACAAAAAAAAACCTTGAACTATGAATTAAGTCACATACTTATATAAGCACTCATCCTCATCAAAACATTGAAAGCTGGGACAACATAGTGCACGACTTGTCATCATTCACACATTATGACTAGGTGGCGCTCCTGTTATCATATCAAAAAAATAAATAAATAAATAAAAAATAAAATAAAATAAATTTTTCTAACAATCACAAAACATAAAAGTACATCAAAATTGCTCAAAGCGTTCAAAGCGATGCCACGCCCACATTTCAAAGTATGAGACGTAAAGAAAATGTCACATGGGCTTTTAAACAGCCATGTTCACTACCAATAAAAGATCTAAACCTATTTCCATAAAATTTGACATTTTCCAATATATTAGCATGGGGCCAGAAATTTGACCTTGACCTCTGACCTTGCGTGTTGATCAATCCTAACCAAAATTACTTCTTCCCATCCACTGGCCCAAGTACCTGCCAAGTTTGATCAAAATTGAATTAGGCGTGTTTAAGATGTATTGCTACATACATACATACTGCACATAGAAACACAGAGACCAAGGCGATCAAAGAGTGACGCCTCCGGCAATGACCCTAGCAAATGTAAAGTAAAACTGTTGTCTTAAAAAGCACCTTTTAGGTTATAAATCCCTTCCAGTGACCTTGATCTTTGAGATTCTGAGCCCACAATCAACAAGATTCTTTAAGTCGGGCTACAAAACATCCATACCAACTTTTCTAACAATCACATATGTACAGAAGACGCTATCATGCTGACAAACCATTTGTGTTTTAAAAAATAAAGAAGCTTCCAGTAATCTTGACATCTAACCTTCGGACTTCAAAATCAACAGAAAGGTTGGAGACCAGCTGTGTAAAATACATACAATAAAGCAACAGCTGTACATAATAATGAGTTATATACAGCAGAAGTACTATGATTTGATGTAAAAAAAAAAAAAAAAAAAAAGTTTCAAATGATCTTCTGAAATTCGAAAGCATCAAAGCTAACCTGCCCCAAACACATCCTGCAAACGAGGTGATCAGCCTGTTTTCTGGCAAATGTGTGGTAGTCCGGTCTCTTAGGGGGAGGATTGCGCAAATTTGTGCAAAAGCATGAAAATTGGCACACTTATAGTTTAAGACCTGCTGAATCCAAATCTGCTGGGCGCCAAAGCCTAATTTCAATGGGGTCACAATATTTGGCAAAACAAAATGGCCGCCTCCGAAAAGTCAATTTCTCCATTTTTAGTGAACAGAAAGTTACATACTGACACAAGAAAAGCCATTCCTACTGTCTTTTACATAAAAAAGTTTAAATCTGGTGTCAAATTGACTGTACATTGACAGAGATCATCATATTGGAAAATCCAAGATGGCCACCAAGCGGAATTAAATGTTGCATACTGCTGACACTTTAAGACATGGAATAGCCAAACAATTATTTTCATAGGGTTTTTATATCAAGAATTGCATATTCTAACATGTATTTTGCATAAAGCCCTTTACAAACCAACAATTTGCAATTCAAATATATCTGTGAATTGCACGGG